>JAFBJT010110210.1:26274-41568 GCA_016785325.1 Chascanopsetta lugubris | reverse complement strand
ACTTCCTGAGGAAGAAGCCCAGACCCCCAGACATCAAGCTGCAGCACTGTCCTTACGGTACATTCGCATTTCTCTCTGCGCCAGAACCAGGCAGCTCTGCTCAGCTTCTGTCAGGACAGAACCAGGCAGCGTGTCCTCAGGTTCAAAACCAGGTCCAAACACCACAGGGGGGAAACAAGAACCAAACTGATTCCTCAAGCATCGACTGGTGTAACTCCAGATGAGCCAACAAAGTTCATGTCTTTGGTTTAGAGTGACTTATACACACACACACACACACACACACACACACACACACACACACACACAAGGAAGCAAAGTGATGATGTTCCAAGTTTCAAACGTGTTTTGTTGTCTGCTTTCTTTTCAGGAAAGAAGTGCACTTATGGTGTAAAGTGCAAGTTCTACCACCCAGAGCGGTTCAACCAATCACAGCTGTCGGTGGCCGATGAGCTGAGAGCACTTCGAGACAAAGCCAAGAGCTCCTCACCCAAAGCGGGTCTGCAGGACGCACACTTCACCCCCCCACCTCTGAGCACAGAGGGGCTGCCACACGGGGCTTCACCCGTCCAGAGCCCCCTTCGTCGGAGAGACCCCTGCAGCCCCAGGGGCCTCCGGCGCCGCCCCGGCCCGGACGCGGACGAAGCCTTCGGGTCCGTGGAGAGCTGCTTGTCTCAGCTTTCCCTGCGAGAGGCTGCTCACAGCAGGGAGCCCTCGCCCTGCAGCCGCAGCCTGGGCTTCCACGACCTCTCCTCCTCGGGCTCGTACGACGGGGGCAGCCGCGGGTCGGGTCCGAGCGAAGGGGCGGGCCCGCCTCCTGGGAGCGGCTCGCTCTCCTGCGCGAGTCCCGTGAGCTGCCGCTGCAGGCGGGGTCTCCGGCGGGTCCGAGTGTCCACGCAGCACCGCCACCAGCAGGGGCCAGCGTGGACCTCCTGCCCGGCTCGGCCTCCACATAGTGGAGAATATTCAAACCGTGCGGCGGAGAAGCAGCACGTCGCGCAACTCCCCAGCGGGCAGACTCGGGCCTGGTTCGCAGGCCCATGGGCGCAGGGCAGCTTCCCTGAGAACCAGGTCCAGAACCAGAGTCCACGCAGCGAGCGGAGGGAGGCCCTGAGCGCTCAGCTGACCACCCTCTTCCCCAAGAGCTCGGTGGAGCGGGTCATGAACCATTACCCAGAAATCTCTGACGTGTCCACACTGATCCAACTCATCCAGAGCAACAGGACCAGCCACATCTGCATCTGAGCCACCGACGGGTTTCCGATGAAGCTGAGCCGCTCGGACGTTTCTCACCACCAGAGAAAAAAAGCACATTTATGTTCTAATAATACTAAAGCCACTTCCTGTTCATTCAGAGCATTAAGAGCTGACTCAGTCTGGCAAAGACGAATGAGTTGCGGACTGAGGCGTTGATCGTGTACGAGTGCAACGCGCTCAGCTCCAGACGTGCTGCCTGTTGCACTAAAGCTTTACTGCAGCAACTGTTGCTCTCAACCTGCCTCAGAGTGAGGAAAGCTCGACTCTGTACTTCTGTAAAGAATGTCATCCACCTTTGTGAGGTTCATCGCGCCTTTGAAATAAAAACACTTCTGAGGCCCCGAGTGTGTCCGAGGGACATCTGTCATTTCATGTCCACATACATGAGGATGTCAAACGTATCAGAGACTTAAGGCCAATCCATACTCTGCAGGAACAGGTTACAGGAGCAAGAACAAGGTTTTCTGGCCAGGACCTTTCACACTTCACAAGAACTGAAGAGTGCAGAGCAAACTTCTGACCAATCACACGACAGCTGTCGGTCACAAGAACAAAGTTCTGCCCAGATGATGTGTCGAGAACGAGAGCAGCCGAACCAGCGAGAACAAAGTTCTCTGCTCTTGCAGAATATGTACTGACCTTTATGCTGCTGCGCTGCTCTCTAGTGGTGTCCACAGACACATTTAACTCTGTGACTCTGACTCAATAAATCAATCCATCAAGAGATGTCACTTAAAAAAGTAAAAATAAATAAAAAAATGAAATTTCTATCGATGGTTAAAATGTTCATGCTACAGAAAAAGTTGGACAGAGACGAAGGAAAATCAATATCAGCTGTGATCGGTCAGGTCTAACCAAACACTGCAGCGCATTCCAAACCAGTCGATTCCACCCGGTCTGTTCAACATCCTCAAACCTTCCAAACGGAGGGAACTGAAAAGAGGCAAGTTCAAAGCATCAACAATACAACATGTGCATTTCTATAGATGGAAATGAGCAGGAACTTGCTCAAAATAAATCATGGCAGTTTTATGAAGGGTCTGTTTTCCGTGGTCTGGCCGGTGGATCACAGCCTCGAAGCCTGGACCTGAAGACCCCTGGACCCCACTGGTCACTTCAACTGAAGACTGGAACGGATGCAAAGAGCTTTTGATTAAAGAAGGGCCACTGCCCCTCCACTCTATACAAGACAGACCTGATGACATCATCACAGACTACTGAGGTCCTTCACATGTGACATTACATCCAGATAAAAAGTTCAATCATATTCAACATGTCAAATAAACAGTCAGCCTTTAAACTCATCCCCCACTGAGGTTGTTCAGAGTCTGAGCTTCTGATCAAAGGTTCTTCACCTTTGTTCTGTTCTGAAAATACATGAAGCGAGGAGAAAATCTGGCATCACAAAAATACACAAACATTCAGAATAGATTTTTTTTAATTATTTTTACAAATAACTTATCGTTACAAAGACAGTTTTCCCAGCTAAAATCAAAATCCAAAAAAACACTTTAGATATCCAAATTTGTCCCCATTTAATAAAAGGTGAGTAAACTGCCACACCATGGTGCAGATACAGCTGAAAACTGGGTTCTTTGGGTTGGAGAAAATACGATGTAAGTGCTTAAGAGACAATAATTAATCTACTCTTAAATGGGTAGTAAAAAATAAGTAAATAGTAAGGGTTTGTTTTTTGTTTTGTTTTTAAATGGCACTTGGAGGTGACAAAATAGACGATCAATACAAATTGAATAGATCTAAAGGCACTAATGCAAGGCAACACTTCACAAATGTGGAAAAAAGGTAACTACTCCACAGTTAAGGTAAGTTAATGACAATAAGTAAACTTTTGAAACCCCCTTGGTCAGTACATACTTAGGAGGAGGATTGGAACCAAATAAAAGGAAGATAGTACTAAATGGACAATACTGTTGTGCTTATAGTAAAAACAAGAGATCTTGGTTTGTCTTTTATACATAAAGATATAGATTTCTTTTGCCTTGTCTGCTTCAAAGATGCTCTAACCACAGCAACATGCTGGACGTATGAATCTTTCTGTGTGTGATGAACTCAAACACATTCAGTTATCGAGATCCAACAGGAAGCCCGTTCAGGTGCAGGGCATCACAGAGCACACCCTCTGCTTCTGGGAGGCCTGTGAGATCACAGCGCCGAGGCGCCGCGACGCTACCAGTCCAATCAAAGTCTCTTTGCACTGAGGTGTCTTCGTCTCCAAATACTATAACCTACGTTCCAGTTGGCAGTTTTTAATTTGGCGTGTTGACCCATCCCCCCTGATAGTCCTGACCCAGATTTGGTGTCCTGAAGAAAACAAAACGAAACATAAAAAAGTCTCCTCCATTGCTGCATCTGCAGATCGTACACAGGAAACAGCATATACACAAGCAACGAACGGACCCCACAGGCGTAGCTTTATGATGACTGCTCTGTTCCTCTCCTTCTTCAAGGCTTTAACTCTCACAGATATCAAGTAAAAATCTTAAAAAGGAGCACGGTGCTTATTGGTTTGAAAGAGAGAAACAAAACAAGACAAAAAAGTTAATAAAGTCTATAAAGCTATACTTACAGGAAATACAAGTGATTCATAGTGTGAGGAAGAAGGCTTGAAGGCACATTCTAAAATATGTACAGTAAAAAGCTCAGGGGAGGTTTGCGCCTCCGTGTACTGTACACAAAGCATGCAACTTAGTTTCATTTTCTTTATCTCATGACTTAAGAGAGAAGAGGGACACTGAAGGGGCAGGGCAAGATTGAATTGCCCCTTTGACATCCTCTTGAAACAGCAAACAAACCTTAAAGTCCATAAGTAGTCTGTTAGTTTTGCCCTCGGACGGGAGCCGTGGCTGAGCAAAGCTCCCGATCGTGTCACGATTCAATCTGTCATGCCACCGAAAAGGGAGGGAGAAGTCGTCTGTTCGTTCAGCGAAAGGTTGGACGCCTGTAACGCGTGTATTGTAAGTACATGTGTGCCTTTGTGTTGGTATGTAAAAGTGTGGCATGACACAACAGGGCCACGCTCGTAATACTGTCAGCGGAAGCCACGAGGTAACCCACGGTGCACATGTCACCCACAGAGCAGACACAGGGCGGGAGTCTGTGAGGCGAGGTATCATCTGACTCTGGAACCTCCGGAAAAACACAAGATGTAAACGCTATCCAGTCAAGCCTTCGGTGGACAGCATTCGAGAAATAACTAAGAGGAGGAGGAAAAAAACAGGCTGCACAATACACAACGATCACGCTTCAGTCCCAGTTTTCATACACCAAAGAGAAGGAGCTCCTTTTTCTATGATAGTTTTGTCAAAGGCGAAAGAGCAGAGGAGCCGCCCGATTGGCTCAGAAGTGCCGCGGGAACTCGCACTGTTCACAGCGGTTGAGGGCGGGGTGGTTGAGGAAGGTGCAGGCTGTGCAACTCCATTGCGTTCCCTCATCCTCCTCCTGATCTGCAACGGGCTTCTCCACCTTACTGCCTGGGTCTGACGGAGGAACGAGGAGAGGAAGAGGAAGAGGAAGAGGAAGAGGAAGAGGGGAGTCAGCGAAGGACACGGCAGAGGAGAGCATGTTCACGCATGAAGAAATCAAGACAAACACATGTTTCCTGAAGCTCGCGCTGAAGTCCATGCTCCTTGACCTCAACATGCTTCCATATGTTGCAGTAATCAGATTACTGTCAGTTTGGCAGTGATCTGATATAGAAACCCACAACACGGAGGCCTTCTCAGGATCAGCTGAATATCTACCTCTCTGGGGCAGTAATGGGGAGAACATCCTTTGGCAAGTGGTCAAAGTGCAGTGTTTCCCCCAGGCCCCCTAGGCGCACACGGAGGGGCAGTGTTTTTTTTAACCTTTTTTGAGTCACGGCACATTTTTCACTGAAGAAATTCTGCGCCACACCACCGAGCAAGATTTGTAGAACATGACATTCTGCATGAGGGGCGGCGGCGCAGTGAAGACTGGAGCCGACATGGAGGAGAAGTGATGTATTACTTTCTGCCGTGTGCGCTCGCCCTCTGTGCGTGTCTCTCTCTCTCCCGTGTTGACACGTGACCAACGCCGGTTGATACATTACCGGCAATCTGCCGACGCTGCCCCTGCGATGGCCGGTCGAATGTTACTGAATACAGTAAACACAGAGGGGCGGAGGAGACGATGGACAGCTTTCTTTTAATGACAACAATCTTGATCAGAACTGAACTATTCTCCGTGTGTGTGTGTGTGTGTGTGTGTGTGTGTGTGTGTGTGTGTGTGTGTGTCGGGTCGCTGCGCTCTAAACGAGACATGAGAGTGTAGGAGAGACAGAAATGACATGCTGATAAGATACGTTTTATAGTTGATTTAATAAAAGAACAAGTTAGAGACCTGTTCTATAGGAACAGAAACCTTCAATGACGTCTGTTGTGATCTTGTGCGACATAGAAAATTAAATTAATTCGATCCTCTGGGGGGGGGGGTGGTGGGGGGTGTACAGTGTATAGTATTCTTCGTTATAAACTTTCAACAGGATCAATAATACATTCAATGTAAGGGTTGAAATATAGTTGACAAAGAAACAAGGACTGTGGAGTGATGTCCAGACAACTTACCAACAGACAAAGTACCTTTGGGTTTGGGTGCGACAGGACCAAGGAATCCAATGTTGTCATAAAAATTATGGATTGCACTGGGATTGAAGTGTGGTCCTGTAGATGGAAGGAAGCAGAGGAACCTCACCATCAATGATCCAGTCAATGATTGTACCGTCAATGGTGCAGAAAAGGAACTGGAGCACAAACGCTCACTCAAACCATCTGTGGATCTGTAACAATCACTATCCTACCAAGCAGCAACAGGATGCGACTGAGGCAGAGCGGTGGTCAACAGTACAGTGGCAACCAAGCGCTACAGCTGCAGGTCCTGAATCACACTTTACTGTCAGTGGACTTTACTGTTCTTATCCTACAGTCGTGTACAGAAATGAAGACCACTGGAACATTCCAAAATTGAAGAGGATGTTACACTATAGAGTAAAGACAGAGAGAATCCTACCTCTTGTTTGAAGGAGATCAATTTCTTTGGTGAGACAGTCTATATCGATCTGCAGTAACCTGTTTTTGCATCGCAACTGCTTCATTTCCTCGATCTGACGGAGAGAGACAGAGAGTTCAGTTTGACCTCATGCGTGGAGCCTCTACAGAGCAGACCGGGTCGATGGTTCTGAGTCGACCTCATGCGTGGAGCCTCTACAGAGCAGACCGGGTCGATGGTTCTGAGTCGGGAGGAGAAACAGCTACTTCTGCGGTCTCCAGCTCGGGCTCGACTCACTGAACCACACGGTCCAAACCAGCGACGGAGCTCAGCGACGGCAGCTCATTAACCGGCCACAGCCGCTCTCCCCTCCGGCTCACTCAGTGTTAACAGCTCGCAAAACTCCACCGAGTCCACCAACAGCCCAAAGTGGAGAAGTGAACATCAACTATAACATATCAACACGTCCTGAGATGAACAGCCAAGGTTTTCCTGCTTGAAATCTTCTGATCTCGTCTGTGGCCGTCAGTCTGAAAATGGGTCGATATCAGCCCGATCAAAAACAGACCGTCAGCAGCCATGTGAATGGTGCACGGACCCAAATTCCATTTATCTTTGCGGAACCAGAAAAACATCAATTTGCAGTTATGAAGAACACATCCGAAGACTATTCATCACAGGCATTGACTATCGTGTGCAAACAAAATCTGTATGAGCTTTACAGAGAGGGAACTCAATGATGTTGGGAAGAGGCCGTGGATGGAGCTGTTCAAAAATCCCATTTTTAACAGGATTCAAAAATCCCATTTTTAACAGGATTCAAAAATCCCATTTTTAACAGGATTCAAAAATCCCATTTTTAACAGGATTCAAAAATCCCATTTTTAACAGCCGTCAATGGAATAAGACTCATTTGAAGCAGCAATAAAATATCTTGATCAATATTCCACATTAAAGTACATGAGCTCTCTGCAGCAGCAGGACACACTGGCAGGTCCAACTAAGAACCTGCACGGAACAATGTGCGCTCCTGTGAAGCGCTGTTGGATGGACTCCTGCTCCTTTCTTTGACTCAGAGGGAGGAAGCCGTCTTCAACATATGGAAGACAATAAGCGCAAAGAGAGGGAGCAGGGTCCCGGCAGCAGTGCTCGGTGCAGGACAGAGTGGACTGGGTGCGTATTTGTGTTCAGTTCACATCTCAGTACACTTGTGTTCAACATGGAACAATGAGTCTCCAACCAGCTTCCGCAGGGTTTGGTCATTCAGATGACGATCTACGGTCGATGTGTCGAGTGCCTTTCGGTCAGTGTGATGTAATCGACATCTTTTACAGCCAGGGAAAGATCGCACCTTCATAAAATGACAATGCAGCTGATTTCAGTCGACCAAAGTGTGAACGGAACTTACAGAGGGAATTTGGGAGACTGAGTTGGATCTTTCCAGCCGTCTCCTAGTAAGGTCATTCTCCATCTCATTAACCTCCTCTTTTAGCTTCTCCAGCTTCTTCTTTTTCAGCTCCAACTCGTGCCATAGTCTCTCCATGCGAGCCTTCTGGTGGACCAACAATGCTAGAGGAGACAAGAGTACATGGAGCGCTGTAAGCAACAGTTCCTCAGAGCGCTGGACTGGAAGAAAACCAGTTAAACCAGTTCTGAGAATAGTTCTCTGTACAAAACTTTGCAATGTAAGACGAGGCTGGTCGACACAGATAATGGTGTTGTGTGTATGTAGGTTGTGTGAGGTCACGTGTGTCAGCGGTGGTGACGGAGACCACAAGAGCTGCCATTGCTCCGCTAGGTAGCAATATTTCCGGCTGACGGTGCCACGCCTCCACCACTTCACGCAATTTTCAAAGCAAGACGAAGCATGGACAAAAATCCACCAGCTTGAGAAGAGAGTGAGTTCATAAGTACGTACATATGTTTCACATCTGTGTCGCTGAGAAACAATTCACTATTGTTTTGGATTGAAGGGAGATGCAGGACTGGGTTTTAGGAAATGCTCAAGAGGAAGAAGAGAAACTCCAACACTGCCACTGTCTTTGCTCTCCACACACACACACACACACACACACACACACACACACACACACACGTGTAACATCTCACAGCTGTGGGCAAACCGAGCTGGCGACACTTGTTACTGCACTTTACAGCCAAATGTAACAGAACATGTTGCACTTGAGACGTAAGTGTAACAGGCTTCTACTCTTTTGTTACTAGATATATGAAATAGCTGATTCATTTAGTTTTTTTTATGTCAAATCCAATTCAGAATTTGTTTAATTCATTCACAAGTTAATCACTTTGATTGAACTCACTGTCTCACAGCAGGCAGTCTTCACGGAGGGTAAATCCCAACAATAAGCCCCTGACTTTGGGGTGACTGTGACTCGGAGCCTTCAAAGAAGTGATTGTTTATATTCAATTTGTGTTATTTATTTCTTATTGAGAAATGACAATATAGAATTCAATATTAGGTGAAAATGTTAAATTGGGCACTGAACCTGAATCAGATTTGTATTGTATACTTAAGTAATCCATGAATGGATTTCTCAAATTGATTTTGAAGTGAATTGTGACACCAAGAATCGAATCAAATGGGATTATGAGATCATTTGAATCGTGCACCCTGAATAAATATGTCGAGTCAAAAAGCATGGCTGTATAAAGCATTAAGCTTGTGACGCACTCGTATCCACCATCTTAAACAGGATCTATTGTTACACTCCCCACGTCTTAAACTATCAAAACCAAAACAAGATCAAAACCTTTAGCAACTCATAAACAGGACTGATCAAGTCACCAATGTTTTTTTCAGACTTTTGCAGAAGAAGAGCTCTGAAGGAAGCTGTGAAGGACGCCTGACATGGCATTTAATCTGAAGACAAATTGCTAGGTCTTGTGCACATTCCACTACTTCATGAACGACCGTGGGCCGTTTCACAAACTCTGAATCTATTCTGTAACTCGGGCTCAACAAACTCTGACATTTGTAACTCGGGGTTTTCGGCTTCAGACCACGTCCACAGTGGGTTCAATGTCCAATGTTAGAGCTGATAAGATCAATAAGATGAGATCTTATTAACTGATAATAAACGATATGGCTCGATTAAAAAGTCACTTGGAAACAATAATACTTCACATAAATCAAGGTCCGTACAATTATCTAACTCCTCGCAAAGTCATGCAACCTCCTCATCAAACGTATTCTCCAGAAAAAAGACACAGCTTGTTCAATGTAATCAGATTTTTAAATCAATAAATACATTTTGATAATCATTTTTACTGACTAAATTAATGAATTTAACAATATTATTATTGACACACCTCAGAGTTTCCCTCTGCTACAACACTCAGAGTTTGCTTGGTGAATGAGGCTCCTGCACAAGAGCAGCATTTGTAAACAATACAAGCTGAAACGAGGTCGTTCTTCTGCCATTACAGAAAATAAATCATCTTTGTACATGACAAAATGGTTTACTCTCATTTGTTGCTCGATGCATGTACACTCACTTTAGACAGGTAAACACAATGATAAGAGAATGAGCATCTTTTGAATGAAAACTGTTATTGAACATATTTATAACACTGAGTACAAGTTACATTAAAGTGAGTATGTTCTGGTATGAATGAACCTCCACACCAACTAAGATGACTGGTAGTATTTTGAACAGATTGTTTGTGGTACACAGTTCATCACATGCCTTTCAACAAAAGAATATATTTTTCCGTGCACTCCGTCTCTACAGTGCTGAGTCATTTTGAACAGTGTGCGTTTAGTCATTAGAACAGCTATATTCATGTTTCCTTCAGAGTAAGAAGTACAGTTTCATGTGCACATTAATTGTTTAAACTTATCAAGACTTTATCCTTAGTTGTTGCTTTTAGCTCAGCTTTTTTACTGAGCTTAGGAGCTTTAGAACTTAGCCACACTGTCAGCCTACATCATGCTTTGATCTTTCATTAAAAGTTGTTCATTCACATCAATGAACATTGTTTCACAAAAATATCACTTGACTTGAGCCAGTGAGGTTTTTCAGATGTAGCCACCATCGCCCTATATAAATTAATTCATTCAATAAGACCCATAACTGGGGTTGTATACATAAACCAAGCAGAAAGAAATAGTAGCCTTACAGGGGTCCGCAGCTGGGCCAACATGACGCTGATGACTTATACAGTCAAAAGTCCCAAAAAGGCAACAGCAGCAAGCTCTGACACATTTGACTCAGCCTAAAGATTCCATCAGTCTCGGGGGCTAATGAAGCAAACACAGCCTTTAGTGGCAGACTCACACTGCAGTCATCACACCAGCCCTCACTCAGGGGCATGGACACGACGAGGCCTTCAGCACTGACTGAACCATTAGGGACAGGAAGTCAGCACAGCTTGGCCAACGAAAGGGTTCCAGTCCATGTTATGTAAGGTCTTTTTCAACGCGCAGGCTATACTTTTATTGTATAATTACTTTCTTGGCAGGGTGTAATGGAAAAAAGGTAAAACAACCAATAAACAATGAAGCTTAACTGTCCTGACATAAGACATCTTTTTCAGAGGGAATTCATTGCGCAAAAATAATTTGTTCTTTGTTTGCAACAAGTTGTGATAATACCTCTGGATCTGCAACATGTGATACAGGAAACAGTTTGACTGATCAGTTCACACCATCAGAGTCACATTACCACCCTTAACGATGCTCATCGAAAACCTTATCAAAAGCAGAACTGATGACAGTTTTTTGCTTCTAATTATTCTATCGAGGATTTTCGACTGAGTACAAATGGCAGTACTTCAATGTTCATTTTGTTTTCACTGGGGAATAGTACTCACCTTGTGTGTATGCCGCATCATCAGAACTCATGCTGAGTCTTCGCGGTTCACTGGGCCTGTCCCTGTGTGGTGACAGTGGGTCTGAGAGATGGAGAGGGTCTGGCTCCACAAAGTGGTGGTCTGAAGGAAGGGTGAGGAGGTTGTTTGGCTCAAAGGTGGGAGACACTACTCCAGGGGACACAGCTGGAGGCTTGTTGGGGGAAACAGTGATTTTAAAAGTGTATTTGGTGTTGGGCTGAGTCACCACCACACGAGGGGAAGAAGCGATGCCTCCTCCTCCCAGAGAGCCACGAGACTTGGGTGGATGGTGGTGAATGTATGCGGGACCCATGCTCACTTGGCCTCCAATGTTCCTGGCTCCTGAGGGCCCCTGCAAAGGAGCATTGGCTGAGATGTATACTGTGGGAGTATTCCTTCCCCCACCATAGTCACTGGGGGCATTGGCAGAAATGTAAAACTTGGGCTGGGTGCGCGAGCCGCTCGAGGCCACGACAGCCTCCTCGGAGGGAGTGGTAGCAGCAGAAGGTGGGCTGGCGGAGATGTAAACAGTCGGTTGGCTACGGCTCAGACCTGGGCATCCAATTGATAGAGGAGTGGTGGGGACAGTAGCCACCCCCGTTGAGGAGGACGTAGAGGTGGGACAGGAGGAGGAGGTGGAGGATGACCGGGGCCCACTGCTTGTCCTCAGCACAGCTGTCGTGGTGGTGGAGTTGCTCCGCTGCGGAGATTCAAGTTTGATCTCGATCTGATTTTTCCGAGGGCCAGTGGAGATGTTCTGAATGTTGTACTGGCTGATGGTAGAGGAGGTTGGCATGACGGAGGAGGAGGAAGACGAGCATGATGAGACGCCAGATGAAGAGGCCGGGCTTCCAGTGGTAAGAATGGAGGGTGCCTGGGGATTTGTGGGGGAGCTGATGGGCATGTAGACATGGGAGGTCTGGTGGCCCTGGGTCTGGTGCTGTGAGGTATGTGAGGATGATGCATGTTGAGGGCCAGACCAGGAGCTGGACAGGGAGGAGGGGTGTGAGATTTGATAGATCTGTTGCTGGGGCTGGGAAGTGGGGCTGTACTGGGCCCTGCTTCCCTGCGGTTGGTTCTGCCTAGTTGTACCGGTCTGGCTGACATAGGGCCGGATATAGATAGAGTTACCCTGTGGACTACTAAGACCAGATTGCGGCCCACCATGTATGTGCAAAGAAGTGGGGGTGTTGCGGCCTGTCTGGATATTGGGGGCTAGAGTCACTGTAAAGGGGTTGTATCGTGGCGTCTGCTGGGCACCCATACTTGTTCCTTTGACACCCAGTGGGTAAAGTCCAAGGTGCTGTGGAGGCTGCGGCTTGCGCGTGGGTTCCATCACACCAAATACATTAAGGCTAGAGGGCACCTGTACTGGGGCTGATTGGGACTCCTGCTTGAAGAAGTCACTATTGGGGGCCTGGCCTGTTTGGAGGGGCCCGTCACTCGGGCTGTGAGTCAGAGTCCGACTGCCGTTCATTCTCAGGCCGTCCCTGACTGGGTCCACGTGCACATTCTGAGACTGCGGGCCCAAGTTCAGCTGGGTCATGTGATTTCGGAGCCTGGGCAAACTGGTGTCGTCAGAAAAGCTGAGATTTCCTTCTTCACTGTAAAGGTAGTCTGGACTGACTCGAGACAAGTATTCACAGCAGGCGTCTAAGTTGTTGTTGTTCTGAAGGAAAACAGAGAGATGATTACATTTCACATAAGGCAAAGTAACACCCAGTTCAGACCGGAATGGAGATGCACTTGTTTGGTTACTTTAATGGATACTGACAAATACACCTTGTTCAAAGGTGTGGGGTAGCGGCAAAGTGAGAGAAAAAAAAACTTTAAAAAAAAATTCTTAGAATCTTTATAATCGTTGAACATTCGAATTATCGTACCCTGAATTGTCATCTGATCGAATAGTGAGGTGCCTTAGATGAAACACCCCTAAAATATATATATACACACACACACACACATAAACAAATACGTACATATAGTATATACTTTTCAAATAACATTAAGAATACAATTCTTAGACCAATTTTATATTAAGAAAACCATGCAACATTAAAGCAGCACATTTGATTGAATATATTTAATTCATCTCTAAATTGAACTGACTCTGGTCTGTAGCACAACATAAATGCAACAGACAGTGAGCGCTAAGAAAACAATTGTCAATTAGTTTAAAAATGCATCACTGAAAAATCGACTGAATATCATCATCACAGGTCTGATCAAATACACACCAGAAACTAATTCAAGACATTTTAAGGTTGTTAAAGCCTTAATATTTTGCTAACAAATATAATGCCCTTTTGGACCTTTAAGATTTGCGGGAACCTGCAAATGGGCAAAATCCTTTCTCTCTCTTGCACCACCATATAATCAAAGCAAGAAATACATTGATAAGGATTAAATCTGTATCCTCAGACTGTCACTGGACAACACACATTTGGTCTTTGCAAACTAAAATGACTGAAGTGATCATTTGCAACCACAAGTTGATATATTTGAGATCAGGTGTAAACTAAGACCATCGGGACGTTTTGCTTGTGACACATTTTGCACCACAGATACTGTTGGGCAACTGGTGTAGAGCGATAGTATTTCAAGAAACGAGGTTCAGATCACTAGAACCTTTATTTCCTTGTGAATACCTCAGTGTTTGCCCTACCAATCTATTAGGGCAGCGCCCCCCCAACAGCAACCTCACTCCCCTTGAGGATCAAGTTAATCTTAATTTTCATTCCATTTTCTATGAACAGATCACAGCAGAAGTCATAGGTTTCATTTGCTATCGAACAGGTCTATACCGTGCGCTTTTATGAACCAAAGTAAAAAGCCTTGTGTTTGTATCTCATTTACTCCTCAGCGTGTCGTATCTACAGGACTCTACATGGTCGTGTGGTTAAAATGATCCTTGTTCTCTGTACCGCAAAGAGCAGAGTTCCAACTTGATGCACGTTGTGATATTGGCTATTCAAAGAAAAACATAATCACATGATTCCTGTGTTTATGTCAGTGTCCGTCTGTCCCTCTCGCTCGCTGTGCATGTGCGCCCCCATCCCCCCAAACCCAGTGGAAACACTGTACTTTGTAAATGAAAGCTATGTGATTACAACCAAATTTCTGTTCACAGGGCTTGCACTCACTTACCTGCAAAACACACTGAGACACAACACCCTCTGGGACTTCAGGAAACTTTTGGCGCAGGTCATGTAAAACCTGAATGTCAATCTGTTGGTTTCCCTGGGCCATTCGTATGCTACCACGTCAGGACTTGGTTTTCTTTCTTTCCGGGAGCTGGGGCATCAGTCGTAGCAGCAAGTTGTGCTCATCTTGAACATTTTCTAAAAAGAAACAAAACCAAAACCACGTGAACCTGGGTATGAAAAGCTGCTGTGAGATCTAGGAGCACATCCACAGAGACAATGTCATTGTGAAGCTGAAACAACACTGACTCAGAGCTACGACGGGATCTGAAACCAGATTGGAATTCGTCGAAAACATTTGTCTCCAAGAATGACTGCAAAAGCATGAAGACAACTTTTTCTAGTATCTTTGACAGAAAAGAGAGATGAGAGACCGGTTTACAACTGGACATGGCAGAGGGGTCACGGTGAGGGGTTTTTAGGAGGGGCCTAACCACAGCATGTTTAAAGGCAACGGGAACAGATCCTGAGCTGAGAGTGTTAATAAGCACACGCAACATAATTAAATAGCTCCTTTAAAAGTGTTAGAAATAACATCCACATGCACAAAGCCCCGCTGGCAGGTCCTCGGGGGCCGACGACAAGAAAGCGGGACTCCGGTGTCCCGGGCTGTCGGCTGGAGCCATCGCTACCCGATTTAGGTCGATCGCCTACATTGTAGCCACCGAACTCCGTGGGAAATCCCGCTAAGCTTTAAGTTGAACACAAACTCCCCCTCTTTTGCTGCGTCTTCTATGGTTATTGTTGCGCAGCAACCGGCAGGGATGACGCCGTCAGTATGGCGTCTTAGACGGGCCATTAAAGACCCCGACAGAATCACAGATTCCAAGAAGAGTCAGTCGATCATACACCAGCAGCAGCGACACATCCGATGTGAGCGGTCGTAGTAAACACAGTATAACTAACCAGAAACTCAGCATAGGAAGATAAAAAGCCACTTTTTGAGATTTTAAGGGGC
>JAFBJT010110210.1:0-10036 GCA_016785325.1 Chascanopsetta lugubris | reverse complement strand
GCGGGGGAGAGCGTGGCGCCGCCGGGGGAGGGCGGAGGAAAAAAACCCAAAATGAAAACAAAGACATGACATAGCTTCGAGGGAAAGAAAGGAGAACGAGAAACTACATCTCAACCCTCTCTGCAACAACACCTCTTGTTTTTCCCTGGAGGGGAAGCGCACGCTCGCTCGCCGTGTGCGTGCGTGCGTGCGTGCGTCCGTGCGTAACCGTGCCACTGCGTGTGTGCGCGCGTTGCATTAGGTGGACACGGAGACTGCATCAGACTGGAGACACACGCCGGAACATAATAGAGCGGAGATACCGAGGCTTCTAACACTCCACCCCCCCCCCCCCCCCCCCCCCCCCCCCCCCCCCCCCCCCCCCCCCCCCCCCCCCCCCCCCCCCCCCCCCCCCCCCCCCCCCTCTCTCTCTCACACACACACACACTCACACACACCTCAGGACGCGGAGGAGACATGTAGCCCCATGTACGAGCAGCCTCTTGTTTTTTTCCCTCCTCTCCGCCACCGTACCCACAGAATGTGTCGGCTCCGTCCAGCAGAGGGGAACTAAGCAGGACTCGGACACGATGTGGATCCCCACGGAGGAGGAGAAGATCGGAGTTGGTGAGTCAGTGTGTCTCAGCCTTTTATTGCGGCGGTGCGTCGTTGGCGTTTGTGCGTCTCCGTCACCTTATAATTGGAGCCTTGTGCCGAGAGGAGGGCAGGTTGTGCACGAGGATCTCTCCAAATCCTGCTCATCCTCATCGTCAGATACCCCCCCCCACCACCACCACCACCACCACTTCCACCCCTACCCCCCACCTCCCCCCTCCTCCCTTGTTATTATGGCCATTACACCCAGTGCAACACACTTAGAATGGCTGATGTGCGCGGCCGCTGGCTGTATAGGAAGGGGAATTGCGTGGGATGGTGATGGTGATGGTGGTGGTGTTGGTGATGGTGGAGGTGATGGTGGTGGGCTCCAGCCTCCAGCTCCATCACCACCATCACCACCACCTTGAAGACGCAGTCCGCAGGCGACGCTTTTTTAAATTTGTTTTATTTTTTACATCAGATGGAAAAAAGAGAGATGCGTCAGTCAGTGTTGCATTTTCGCCTTTTCTTCTCCTGTGTGGAGGGGCGGTGAGGGATGGAGAGGAAGAGGGGGGTGAAGATGCAATGCGTGCTCGGGCCACGAGGGGGCGTCGTGACTGCGTACTTCCAACAGGTGTAGGATGGAGTGGAAACAGTACCTGTAGATGGAGAAGTGGCTTCACTGCTGCTGCTGCTGCTGCCGCTGCTGCTGCAATGTCAGAGGCCCCTCACTGTGCCATGCTGTGCCCCCCCCCTGCCCCCACCCACGCACCCTCCATGTGTGCACTTTGACCTTTGATTGTTTCGTTCAGTGCCACATCAACAGTTCTCCTGGTTCAATCAGATTTGCATTGTAAAGAAGAAAACCCTGCATGTAGAGTCTCATCACGTGGATGTGACCGTAACGTGATTGTGGAAGTAAACAAAGTCCATAGTGTCAGATTAAGGTTTTCATCATGAGAATGACTCACGTCCAGATGCCATTCGGCTTGTTATTCCTGCACCCCCACACACGCTCATGCACAGAGGCGCGTGCACGAGCCCACGGCCTCACTTACATGTGCGTTGTGTAAGATCTAAAGGCAGCTATTGGCTGGACTTGGGTGAGAAGAAGTCATCGTGATCCAACACAAATATGCAAATAATGATGTTGTTTGAAGGACTCAAGAGCGAGTCCCTAAATATTGACACCAGGAGCTGGTCCTCTCCCCTGCAGGCTGCCATGTTGCACCACCATTTTTCTACCGTGGCCCCAAAAGGACAAACCAGATGCATTACATAACCTTTTGAATTTTGATGGTGTGGCATTCTAAAGGTCTGTTGTTTAAGATTAGAGTCAAAGGAATCTATTTGCCGAAGTCTGATATAGAATAATTATGTCATAATGCTGCCGTGAGTCAGAGGCATCTGGATATACAGTACAGATTGTTTTTCTCATTGTCTGGGCATGAGCCCATTATGCTCATATTAGGAGCAGGCTCTCTCTGTGGAGGCTTCCATTTTAAACCACCATTTCTTTTTTTACAGTAACCAAGAATGTACAAACTGAACCCCTTTAACAACTGAAGGCTGTCATAGGTTCTTATGTGTGCTTTAAAGGGAAGGTTTAGGGGACAGGTGCACAGCTGCAACACGCAGTTCCACCTCTAAATGCCATGCAGGCCATTACAGGTGCAGTACAAGTGAGGGGCAGGGTGAGGTTCAAGGTGTTCACATTCAACTACCTCACCACTAGATATCACCAAATCGTTCACACCGGACCTTTAATGTAGAGGCTTTACATGGTCCTATACAGGATAAGAGCATTAACGGCAATCCATTGTAATATCTCCACCTCTGATGGCCTTATCTATGCATCCATGACAGGATCTCTGCAGTGTGTGAGTCTGTGTGTGTAGAGAGAGAGGGGGGGGAGAGAGAGAGAGAGAGAGAGAGAGAGAGAGCAAGGGAGATAGAGAGGGATGAAGCAACAGTTCGGTGCAGCCTCCGCATCAGTCAGTGTGAAGTGACCTGGCACTGTCCGTGGTGCTGAAATGAAATGCTGAGATGTGGAGCCGTGTGTGTGTGTGTGTGTGTGTGTGTGTGTGAGCTGCCACGCAGGACACACTACCATTCAAGATCAAACCCCAAATGACTCTGGTGGTCGACCCCCTCACTCGCCGCCAGATAACGTGTGGACATGTTGCGTGTTCCCTCTCCAGCTGCATCATGGATGCAGCCCACCCTGCTCTGCTGGTCCTCTCAGCTGAAGGCCCATATGTGTGTGTGTGTGTGTGTGTGTGTGTGTGTGTGTGTGTTATCGCTGCCTCTGCTGCCTGAACTGTGTCATTAGTTGCACCATTTTGCACATTTATCATCCTTGTCATTGCCTGTAAATCCTCTCTCACCAGTATTACCATAACACCGATATGAAACAGAGCTCTGGTCTGTCAGCAGCCAACAAGGCCTCTCTCTCTCTCTCTCTCTCTCTCTCTCTCTCTCTCTCTCTATCGCTCCCCCCTCCTGGGTTATCTTAATGAGCCCCGTCTAAACAGGAAACAGTTAGAGACCACCTCATGCAACTTTAATGGCTTTCGTAGAAATGCTGCCTATTCATTATGTCTCTCTTTGTTATGTTTATGCAGGAAACAGTAATAATAATATTAGTTAGTGAATCACTTGTAGCAAACAGGCAGAGAAAAGCTGGCACCGCACATGCTACTTTCACCCAGCAACTGCAACTAATGATTATTTTAATCACTAATTAATCTTCAATTACTCGTTTGGTGCCCTCATTAATTTGTCTGTCCAAAGTACACAAAAGTATATACCCATTATTCTGCAAAACTTCGAATAGTATAAACTCATTGTCAGGCTGCGAAAATTTGGAATTTCAAAATAAATGACAGCTATTACTACTACTACCTGCAATAATAATAATAATAATAATAATAATAATAATAAATCATTTCACTTATATATTTTTTGCTGGACCTTTAAATGTCCAGCATCAAATTTAAATCAAAAATGAATAATGAGATTAACTTCTTTTGGTGTTACATGATACTTCTGGCATAAAGATACATAAAAAATTCCCCCCTGAAGTTATATAACAGCAAAAGTCAAACATTTATAATTAAACTCATGAAAAATGCAAAAGTGTAGGGTCGGTCATGCACTCATCATTAAAAACATTAATATTTTATTTTTGCCCATAGAAATTGAAATGATTTCGCCTGAATCTTACTCTCTGGAACTTTGATTCTGTTTATGAAAAACAAAGTTACATTTTGCAAATTCTTAACACATTTAGAATTCTATAAATATCTTCTTCCTATCAATTGTATCTTATATTGAGGATTCTCCACTTAACTCTTTGACTATTCTTATCATTTCATGCTTTTTTGTTTGTGCTATTTTCATTGTTATTGTTAATCTATCTATCTATCTATCTATCTATATATCACCTTTCCAAACACAGTTTCATTCAGCTTTAAACAAACAGAAGGAAACAGTAAATGAATAGATTTCAAAAGGACTTTTATTTTGATTTGATTATGTTTGTGTTTGTTATTTTGCCATTTTTGTGTTCATGCTGCCCAGAGCGGAGCAGGGCACAGCAATACAGCAACGAATCAATCCAATCATGAAGATCATACCACGGACACAAAAATAGAACATTATAAATAGCAAAACACACATTTACATATCATACATCCCTTCACCAATCATGACCATTGTCCCAGTTCTCTTTCAATCATTTGCTGCTGCACTTTAAACCCGTCTCCTCCCCCCCGGTTGCAGCAGCACTGCGAGTATGTTCCTGTAGCTCCAAGCTGTGACTATAAGTCAGTACCTGCCCACATGAGAGCGAGTGCAATGAATCATCGGTGGCCACATGGACGCTGCTCACACACAAACTCCACATGAAGCAATCACACTGACTGAGGCCACCATTATCTGAAAGGGACCAAATATGTGCACAACCGAACAAAGGATGGAGCTAATGTTGAGCTGAGAGCAGGATTAAAGAGATTAATGTGGCCCAAAGTAGCTTTTCTCAGTAAATTTGGACGGGACTTTAACCCTTTCATAAATCTACAAACACAAGTTGCTCCGCGTTCGCTGTTGCCCATCACCTCTTGGGAGTCAGGGATCATGGAGCTCAGGCCCCTGTGGCTTAACCGCCGTGCACAGCAACGCGATGAACGAATTTAGTATTGCAGGAGTGATGCACGGTGATTCCCCAATACTCCACACGATGAGTCCATCTTCTCCCAGCGCTGCAGCCAGCCAGGCCTGCCTCAGCCTCACTGACACTAATTTGAGCTCCGATGTGGGGAACTGCCCCACTGCCTGTGTTCGAGGGAGGTCGTAGCAGGACGTCGGTGCGGTGGAGTGTCCCAGAAAGTGAGTGTGCGTTCAAGTCATGCTAAACACTGTGACTCAGTGGGTGAAACCCAAAGACTGCTGGCTGGCTCAATTAAAAAAAGAAAAAATAACCAAAAACTTTGCCAGATCTGGGACAGGAAGCCGAGGACAGCAGGACCTCATATGGTCACGTTGCTTCACTGGAGCGGGTTAAGGATTCATTCAGTGAGCAGCGTCACTGGTGCCGGTTCTGATTGAGACTGGAACTAAAAGGACAACAGGAAAATGCTGCAGTCCACAAAACATTCCCAATGTCCTGTCTCTTGAGAAAGAATAGCAGCAGATAATGCATGGTTCATGCAGTGTTGTATTAGCTTGTGTTTGGTGACCTTTGACCTCTCGCTGCAGCATCTTCCTCCCACATGGGTCACTGAGTATTTAGGTTGTATGTTTATAATGTGTGCTCTGATCCAAGCTTCACTGCATTTATATCAGTAAACAGTTGTAATGTCAGTGTTTTACAATAGATGCTTTGTAAGACCTGGTCAGTGGTGGGGGGCCATGATCTCTCCATTCAAAGCTGATCATACCTCCATATTTGTACTTTCACCTGGTGGTTATCACAGACAAGGTGCACTTGCTACTTATTCTTGCCCTGCTGCTTTGATCCCTGTTCATTTCCACTTATAGAAATACAAGTATATGATATGTAGAATAACATGTTGAAACCCAATGATTCCAATGAGAGATGTGTAAGTTATTGTGTCCATAAGAATTTACTGAGAAACGACTCGACTTACACAGAAGTTGCAGTACCGCTACTTGGCCACTATGTCTATATTTGTAAGAACAGCGTAGAGCACTTCCTGTATCCGGTTGTTATGATACAGTATATACATACATATGCATAGTATATAACTGTACATATACAGTATAGTACAAACAGTGGGTGGAGGTATTATTAGAGTTTATAGGATAGAATAGGAAACGGACCGTGAGGGGTAGATCTCAAAGATCAGACAAAAACAAACAAAAACCAAGTGGTCCCTTGGAGTGGAATGGTGTTGCTGGCCCTGAATGTGTTGGACTGAAGTTGAATGGGTTGCAGATGTATAATAAATGTGACATATAACATATTCAGCTCTACATGGGATTTCAGTTTGCGGGTGTGATACAAGACAAACCTCTCAACCTGGACATGATGTTCATGGTGGTGGTAGAACTCTCTCCTATGACATCACCAGCAGTTCACACACACACACACACAGTAGTGTATTTTAAGCCTAATCTCCAATTGAATTTGATTTTAAAATGCAAAGATTTTTTTAAAATCATAACTACAGGCCTCCTTAAGATGTCAGGAAACCCAGCACACTGATCCTGTGTCCAAATTGGATGATTCAGTGATTGAAACATACTGGTTCTCTCCCTGCGATCCTCAGTAACGTGTTCCCAGTGCGACGCCACACATGAGGTGAAATGAACAGTTTAACTTCATGCACAAAATGACCCAGAATCGTCACTGCATTTATGCTGTGTCATCTGTTTCCGGCGGTGGTTTCTAAGTGATGTTGTGGAAAATGAACTCAAGCTCGTGTTCTCGCTTCACGCCAGCACAGAGGAACACGACTCGACCAGGGGAAGAGAACGTTCTATTCTTTCACTTAGTATTACTCATGTTTACAATATATGATGACTATCCTATTTAATTTATTCATCCCAAAGAATTTCACAGCATCACATTTGACTTTCTGTCACTCCCCCCCCCCCCGTTATTTTGAATAGTAATGACAGTTGCAGATTTGAGAGGAATGATGTTTTGGAAAACTGTAATTGTAAAATGTGAGACCATATTGATTTAAGTTTGACCAAAGTATACTGGTCATATCAGTGTCTCACCGTGTTTTCCAATCACAGGAGCAACAACGGGAGTGTGTCACTTTACTCAATGATGTATCCCAAAGTGAAGCAAACCTTCCTTCCATGAAGTGATTACACAATAACAACCACGAGGAGCTGGCTGCAGCAGGGACGGTCTGGGCTGATCCGTCACTGTCGGAGTAGAAACCTTCGCTTTTGCCAGCTCTCGTCTTTTTTTCTCTGCCCGTCCCGTCAGTGCTTCCAACATCCTACGTTCAGCATGTTGACGTCCAAAGGTGAATTCTGTCGGTTTTTGTTTTCGAGGATATGCTAATGCGCGCTCTGCAGCTTCTGGGCACAATGGAATAGTGTTTACACAGCCTGGAGGTTTTTATTATTTTTTTTTTGTGAGGGAGGACGGTGAAAATCTGAGCGCTGAGCGCTGAGCCCATCCCTCTCCAAACATGACAGCCTCATCCGGTTCTGAGTGTTCAAATGGGACGAGGGCAGGTTTTTTGCAATTCGAATGAAACAGAGGCCCTTAAAGAATAGGAATCTCAACCTGGAGCCACTTAGGAAAAAAATTCCCGAGAGGCAGATGGGAAAAGGTGATGAGTCGGCTCTTTCAGGGCGTCCGTCCGTCTCTCTCCCTCTGATTCGCGGGGAAATATACGCTCGGCTTGAACTCCAGCGCCATGCAGCATTCACGAGCTTGCCATTTTAAAGCGCCTTGATCCCTGCAGCAGTTACAGTGAAGAAAGGCCCTCCAGTTTGTAGATGATCTGTTGCCATAGTTACCCGAGCGCAGGAACTGAGCACTCGTTTCCCTCAAACAGGCAACGCAGCCGAGCCCGAGCCCCCTCCTCGTCTTCCTCCCCCTCACCGAGTCCCCTGGCTAGTTCATTAGCATAGTGATTCACACCAAACCCTCCTTGAAGGGCCACCATTTGTAGGTTTAGAAAAAAAGAAAAATGTCAGCGGAGCCCTGCCATTATTGAATAAACGTCCTCGCTCGTGCACTGTATGTTGTTACGCAGCAGCAGCAGCAGCAGCAGCAGCAGCAGCAGCAGCAGCAGCAGCAGCAGCAGCGCTGCAGTGCCGCGTGGTTTATAAAGCAGCTTCCGGGGGATCTCCTGCTGTGAAGGCCTTAACTGTGGCTCTGTCCCCTCTCATGTTCCTAATCAGGGTCAGAGTCACAACATGTTTCTGTGTATGCACAACAACACGCGGCTGCACGAGCAGGTTGGGAAGAGGCCGTGTATGCTAATCACAATTTAGGACAAAGCAGTGTTAAGCCCACACTACTTAGCAGCCTGTGTGGGCTTTACTTTGGTAGACAGTTCAATTAACTTAACACTGTGCAAAAAATCAGGCCGCTTAAGAATTAATTGCCTATTAAAATGACTTCCCACTTCAGGGTGGGAGCTTGTTTACAGTTCACTAAGCAGTGGCTCCTGCATGATACTGTGTTTTTGGTAGATTTGCATTAAATAGCTTATTCTTTTGAAGGGGCCACCAAAGGTCTCGCCACAGGCCCCAAACGCATGCACCAGCCGAGGGACCTGCATGGTCACCGTGGATGTCTCTGACTCTTTGATGTGAGAGCAGCGAGAGCAAATGTTTCTTTAGTGTTGATTCCTCTTTATTTGTTTTCCTCTCCCTCTGCGCAGTGATCTGCAACTTCCGGTCACCAATATGTCAGGCCCTGGTCCTGGAGATCGGGGAGACTGTGCAGATTCTGGAGAAGAGTGAAGGTAAGAATCGTCACGTTATCTGAGGATGGGGATGATGATGATGGTGATAATGAGGATGATGAGGATGATGATGAGGATGATGATAATGAGGATGATGAGTATGAGGATGATGAGGAGGAGGAGGAGGATTATGAGGAGGAGGATGAAAATGATGATGATGATGATGATGATGATGTACACGTGTCATAAACAAAGGCATTGTTTTTGTGTTTACTTGCAAATAACATCGGGTCTGGGCTTGATATAATATATGATATGATATATTTGACAAAATGTCCTTTAAACCTATATAGTGCTGTCTTCGTCTTAATATGAGAGACTGGCACACAAACTTCAATCTTTTTCAAAATGTAGTAGTAGAGATCACTCACACATACGTATACATATACTGTACATATACATACACACACACACACACACACATATTCAGAATACTCTGTTTATTGATTGAGTGCACTCTGATTTTCCTCCAGGTTGGTACAGAGGCTTTTCCACCAAGAAGCCTTCTATCAAGGTAATTATTACAGCGCAGTGTAACACAGTCTCTCCACAGGCTGTGTATACTGAGATGTGTATTCTGTCTCATATTTAAAGCACAAGAGACAAAGATGAAGAAAGCACGTTTCTTTCTGACAAACAAATAATTGTTCCTCCCCATCTGTCAGATGCAGTCAAAGCAGCACATCTGCAAAACTGGTTCCCCTTCAAAACCGCGTGATACAGCCACATCAGATAGCATTGGATTTTTGTGAATGAAATATGAGAGAAGTGCATCCCAGAAATAACTGTGTCCAGACAACAAAGACTTTCATGACTGATTAATTGACTGAACAGAGCTTTGAATGGACAAAAATAGAAATATGCTGACCTGTATTTCCAGAGGAGCTCTTACACAGGCATTGTTTTAACAGTCCTCACGGTGCAGAGGGACCAAATGTAAAAAAACAAAACAAAAGTAAACAGCATAAATGACAAAGATACATGATCAGACTAGCACAGCATCATGGACCAACCACCTGGAGGGAGAGCAGATCATCCACTTACCGGAGGGTTGGTAGTTTGATCCCTGGCCCCTCTGCTCCGCATACTGAGGTGTCCCTTGGCAAAGCTCTGAACTCTAAATGACCCTGATGGCTGCCACACCAGAGTGAAGACATGAATACATGATACATGAATGTGTATCTGAATAAGTGAATATGACTTGTAGAGTAAAGCACAGAGAAGCCGAGAGAACAGACGTGTGAATACAGTTCATTTATCATTTACTACTCCACTGTCTCCCTCCCTGCGCAGACTTTCCCAAAACGTTGTTTTCGTTTCTGCCAGCAGATGGCGCAGTTAGTGATCTGAAAACCAGTCATCTCACCAAATCCAGCTTTTTACTGCTGTCCATTTCTGATCTACAGCATTCAATATGTCTAAGTTACTCCTGCAGGAGGCATGCAAGAATATAAAGATGTTAAATCTTGATTGAAGCCAAAAAAAGATTTTCTTAA
>JAFBJT010110209.1:0-18244 GCA_016785325.1 Chascanopsetta lugubris | reverse complement strand
ATTGCGTGTTGCCCAGCAGGTGTCGCCAGAGCACCTGTACAACCACCCCCCCCCCCCCCCCCCCTTCTTCCCTCCCCCTCCCCTCAGATCCTCCACAGCTACTTGGTAAATTTGTCACTCACCTCATCACTGTGCCCCTTCACTCCTCCATCTCCTCAAGTTTCATTATCATGTAGAGAAGAAGAAGAAGAGGAAGCGCGAGGGATTATGCAAATGCAGAGGTCTCAAATTAAAGGTGCGGTTTGGACGTCAATACGTAATATAAGTTTGATGTCATTTGGATCGGCTTTCCGTTTTTATTATTTATTAAAATGATCATGTCCCCTTTGGCAACACTGTGTAATCCTGATGTCTTACATGCGGGTGGAGTTGTAAACACACGCACACGCAGGTTTAACTCCCCGTGACTCTACCATGTTGATTGGAAATATGGTAATTAAAGGTGCAGCGTGGAAGATTTGTCACTTCTAAAGATATTACAAAACAATGGCATACTGACATTTTTGTATGAATTTATAATCAACTAAATGTAAAAAGAAAAAGAAAGTAGACATATAGAAGCCTTAAATGAGCCCATGAATGTACATGTATGTATTTTCAATGACAACTGAAGTGGACCACAGGTTCTCCTGCATGTTCAGAGGGGTGGGGCTGAGGTGATGGATACAACAGGCAACTTCACCTCTCGATGTCGCCGAATCTCACACACTGCACCTTTAAGATGAACTGTTGAACAACATGACCTCACCGGGCTCCAGTGAGTTCTCCCCTGCCTTCGGTCTGGGTTCCCCCCACGGGGGAGACGGAGCTCAGAGCCGGGGGTGGTTGAACTAAACACCATCAGCTGGACGTCTGGCTGTGATGGATCCCATCTGGATTGACTCTGCACTATAAACCGGCTGACGGATGGCTGACGTCTGGAGCGTATGTACCCTTGACCGAGAAGTGAAGTCATCAGAAACAACCCGTTGACCTTTTCCACAATGAAAACAACCTGTTTGCACTCGGGCCAGAGACATTCCTGCGCTCAAACACCGGATCCCTCACAGCTTGAGGAAATCAGTGTGAGTGTGAACTCCTTCGAGTAACATCCCCTTCAACTTCAGCGTGACTTTATTTTCCTTTATCTTTTCATTTGCATTCAGCCGCCGAGCCCCGTTACATTTCCGCAACCGATTATTCTCATCCTCTCTTTCTCTCTCTCTCTCTCTCTCTCTCTCTCTCTCCCTCTCAGACTGCAACCCAACAATGCTGGAGACGTTTTTAATGGTAATTGATTATTGGAGGTTGAGGGGAGATGAATGGATGGGGAGGTAGATGAGTCGTATGGACACATAACAGATTCACACTAATTAGGAAAAAATAGGAGGAGGAGGAGGAGGAAGAGGAGATGAAGGGATGAAGCCAGCGGGGAGGACAGGATGAAGGGGGTATGGGATAAAGGATGGTAGGATGAAGAGATGAAGAAGGGAGGGAGGTAAGGACATGGAAGGGATATGGACAGAGGGAGGGAAGAGTGGATGGAGTGCTGTGGGTTCCTGGTGAAGGGAATAATCTCTCTCTCTCTCTCTCTCTCTCTCTCCCTCTCAGACTGCAACCCAACAATGCTGGAGACGTTTTTAATGGTAATTGATTATTGGAGGTTGAGGGGAGATGAATGGATGGGGAGGTAGATGAGTCGTATGGACACATAACAGATTCACACTAATTAGGAAAAAATAGGAGGAGGAGGAGGAGGAGGAGATGAAGGGATGAAGCCAGCGGGGAGGACAGGATGAAGGGGTTATGGGATAAAGGATGGTAGGATGAAGAGATGAAGAAGGGAGGGAGGTAAGGATATGGAAGGGATATGGACAGAGGGAGGGAAGAGTGGATGGAGTGCTGTGGGTTCCTGGTGAAGGGAATAAGGGGGGGGGGAGTGGACAAGGAATGAGGAGGGGAGGGAAGAGAGGATGAGACATGAGAGAGTGATGATGAAGGGAACTGAGGAAAGAGGAATGTTGGTATGTGCGGAAGGATGGAGGAGATGGAGGGATGAAGAGAAGGAGACAAGATAGGATGAAAGGGGGTATGGGATAAAGGATAAAGGAAGAGATGAGGAAGGAAGGAAAGCAAGGATGAAGGGATATGGAAAGAGATGAGAGGATGAAAGAATATGGACAGATAGAGTGGATGGAGTGGTGTGAATTCCTGACAAAGGGAGAACAGGGGAAAAGGAAAGGAGACAAGGAATGAGGAGGGGAGGGAAGAGATGATGCAGACTTGACAGAGTGAGGTGGATGAAGGGAAAGAGGAATGTATGAAGGGATGCAGAGAAGGAGGGAGGAGATGATGAACAGGGCGATGTGAGGGAACAAGAAAAGGGAGGCGAGGATGAGGCGATATACGTATCAGGGAGGGAAGGAGGAGAGGATGAAGGAAGGTAGGAGAGTGAGAGGGGATGAAGGGGAGGGAGGATGAATGGGTGGGGGTGACAATGAGGTGAAGGAGGAGGAATGAAGCCATCTGAAGGAGGGAGGGATGAATGTAAAGAGGAGAGAACGGATCAAGGGATGTGAGTGAGGGTGGAGGGAGGAGAATGAAGGAATGGAGGGATCAGGGAAGGATGTGGGCGTGTCAAGAGGGAAGGAGGTGGGAGAGGATGCACAGGTCTGGGGATGAGGTGAGGAAGGAAAGATGGGATGAAGGGATGAGGGTGTGAAGGAAGCCAATGAAGGAGGGATTGTTTGGTTATGGACCGGAAAAATCCAGATGTGGATAAAAGGGATGATGGAGGAGAGGAATGAAGGATGGAGGGACTGAGCCCAGAGGGATGAAACCAGATATTGAACTTCTACAATTCTCTCTCTCTCTCTCTCTCTCTCTCTCTCTCTCTCTTTGTCTCTCTGTCTCTCTCCCTCTCTCTCTCTCAAGTGACACGAGGATGTTTCTCAGTCACGCTGACATTTGAAATCAGCCAGTCTTTAAGAAGTCAAATGTTTCTAAAATTCTAAGCGTGAAACCAAAAGCTTCTTTCATGAGGGGACTCTGCTCCGGTCCTGGCGAGAGGAAGTGGTTTCCTCGAAGGGAGAAGTGAACGCTGCTCCTGCGCGCAGTCGAATCTGCGCTCATTGATTACGTCCGGGTCCCGTTCTCCTCCGTCTCAGGTGATTAAGACGGACCAAGTGCGTCGCCTTGTTTAGCTTAAGTGCTCACTGCTAAGAGGCCACGGCCACTCTCTCCATCTTTTTATCGCAGTAAATGCTATTGGACGAATAATTCACTGCCGCAAAATATCTGGAGGATGAACCCAACGGAAGGTTAAGAGCTTCGAGGACAATCGGTTCGGACCGGATGTTTTGAAGCCGCCAGTTTGTCATCTTGCCCTGCGCATCTTTTTTTATTTATTTATTTTTGACAGAAACATCTAAATGACACTGTACGCACATCCACACTAGTGACCTGCAGCCCATTGGACGGTGCCAGCTGTCAATCACACTGTTTTATCGACACCCCCCTGGATATGATGAGTCACTCTGTCGGCCTCTGTAAACAGACTATGATGCAATGAGATGTGCAGAGAGGGACCAGGGGATGTGATGTGAAAAGCCTCACTTATCTTGTGTCTGAAGAAGATGGGCTCCGTCAGTGGATGAATTAACCCCTTCATTTGACCCGTGAAAAGGCAGAGATGAAAATTAAATATTAATTCTGAATATATTGCAACCTCTTCTTTTTGTAATCTGCATGCTCCTGGAGTCACAGCTGCTGCACTGTCTCATCTTTGACCAATGGTGGGGAAGCAGCAAATACTCACAATTAAAACTGTCGTAAAATACACATTACAAGTAAATACACACACAGCACACACAAACCATACACACATACACACACACACACACACACACACACACAGTCCATTATAATTCAGATGTTGGTTGAACATGTCACATGTTCTCCTCCTGGTCATAATTTGCTAGTAGTGTATCTGGGGAACCTTGTGTGTGCGTGTGTGAGACAGTGTGTGTATGTATGTGTGTGTGTGTGTGTGTGTGTGTGTGTGTGTGTGTGTGAAGACACCTCAGATGGATGCCTCCCCAATAGATCAGAGATAACACAGTTTGCTGCTCGGCCTCCAGCCCCACAGGTTACAAATGGCACTTCATAACTTCCTGCAGGAGATAGCCAATAGGAAGCCTTCATATACGATCTGATTTGCTCCAATTAGATCAACTTTAACCAGGTTAAATCCAGGATCAACTAAAAAGAGCTGTATTCCGCATGTAAATCTTGCCTCCATAATTCGAGCCCATACTCTCACTACAGCGGAAAAAAGACACTGAGAAATACTCGAATTCAAAAATAAACCCAATTTTAGAAACTGAGAAATGAGAACTTATGCATGTGATTAAATTCTATTTTTAGACATGACTCAGTTTGAGCGGTGATGCACAATGAATAATACATGTCATTAGTGGTAAAAGTTCATACTTTCTCACACAATACAATTATTTTGTTCAACTTCCTAATGAAACTGTTATGCAGCGTTTCCCCTCCCGTTCTACTGGAGCGAGCGGGCAGAGCGCACGGGTTGGAAGAACACGTCACGTCATAATAATGATAATAATTCAGCTGTCAGATGTCTGAGGGTCTAGTGGCGATGATGATCAGCAGAACAATGCGGCGCTGAAAACCTCCTCCTTCGTGAACATTTGGCCTCATTGTGGCAGCAAACAGGGGTTTTTACGCAGCTGTATTAATGACGGTTCCGTTACATTCAGACGCGCCAACAAACCTTGTCACGAAGCCAGCGATGCACAACTGCGCAACTGTTGGCACCATCTCACCGAACACATTCATTATTCTATTTATTAGTTACACCTGCGTTTCATACACATCTGCTGAGGAAATGCAAACTGTCTCGGTCCCAACAGAGTTCTCGCCTTCCCAAAAACCAAAATGTCCTGGATGTGGGATCGTGAGATGTTGACATTGTTGTCATTCAAGTTCAGAGCCACTGAAGCAGTGACTCGTGGGTTTAGCTGTTGAATCGAGGTTCGGTGCATTTGGCCAATCAGAAGCAGGTCGAAGTTCTAAATCTGGAAGGGCCATTCTTAAAGCATCAGATGCACTTCCCCTGTCCCATCTTACTAAAGCTTTCACCCAGATTGTTTTTGTGAGCTATTTAAGGGAAATTAACAATTTTCCCATCGACAGGGTTTCTTTTTTTCCACCAATGATTTAGCAATGTGTCGTGATCAAAGCCATCACAGCTCAATGAAGTTAGGAACCTGCCCTCCACACCTCCGACTTAGAGAAGTTCCCGCTCTTCGCTGTCTTGCGAGGGTTGGATCTTGACCCGACTGATGAAATTAAAATGTGGAGCCCCACAGACATTCACACTTATGCGAACACGATGTCAACCTGGTAAGGACTGAGTGATAAGCCTTGGTGAACTGCACGGAAGAAGAAACGACCACACTCCAAAGGGTGTTGTGGTCCCACGGGTGCCGTTAGATCGGCACCAAAGCCGATTTAAAAACCCTCTTTGCTGACATAGTCATTTCATCCGGGTGTGAACGCTGCTAATTCCCATTGTTTGACAAAAAACGTGCGGACTGGAGTGTCAGCGGGTTTTTTGCCCTGTGGATTCCCGAGAAAGAGAGATTTACAATCTACACCGTAGCCGGCCACTGGGGGGCAGCGTAGATGATTTCAATCCATCGATGGAGATTCGTCACGTAAAAGTAAAGACTAACTAACCATCGACCCCCTGTAAGTCGCACAACATTCGCTACACACCGTGAGTTTGATAAGGCAACGCATGACCTCACGCGGCCACTCGGCCATCACGTGACACATGTTCACGCAAATGAATGGGTGAGAGAAAAGTGCCAGAAACTCTTGTCAGAAGACCAGGCGGGAGCAGAATTTGGCATCATGGCGCAGTTTGATGTCCACAAGAGCCGCGCACGCCGCTCGGAGCGAGAGGTTTCATTAAACATGGAAAATGACATACGGGTCTATTCCAGTACCAGGACGAGTTGCACTCCGTCCCCCCCATTGGCTGCCTCATCTCTCCGGAGCGCAGCTCAGTCGCCGCTGGAAGTCACCGCCCCGAAGCGGCTGACGACCATGCAACAGGGGCGTCCGCCGGCAAATTACAGGGACTGAACATCTATTAGGAAATGTCAGTCTGCCAAACTGCCCTGAAATTATTTTCGAGTACGAGGCGTGATTTACATGCACTCGTCCGTCCTGCAGCTAAATGAATCACCCGTGACAAATGGGTGAAGATATCGGGGCGTATGTGGATATTACTTTCATGCAGTCGCCACACACGGACATCTCTGTTCCACTGCCCTGACCTCACTCACCACTAATATCTGGCCCTGTCAATCAAATTTAATAAGCCACGGACGTCGGGGAGGGGGGGATGTGTGGTTTTGTGTGTGTGTGTGTGTGTGTGTGTGTGTGTGTGTGGAGTTCAATGTCAGCCATTTATGAAGGCAAAAGTCTCAACTGAGGTTGTGCAACACAAGAGACAATAAAAAAAAGTACAAAAACATGTCTTTTTTTTACAGATGCCAAATCGGACTGTGGACTTTTGATGGGATTTATAAGGAACCCCGGTGTAGTGATAATATACGTTTTATTATTTTTATTTAATTCAGTTGAATGTGAGGTATGTTGTCTTATTTTTCACACGTGTATTTGTTTTTGCTCAATCTTTAAAAACGTAATGTCACATTGTTTTCTTGCTGAATATGAGTCGGCAAATTCCAAGCTTGCATTCGTTCAGAATGTCAGCTTACTCCCATTCCAGTCCAATTCCATTGGCGTCCTGTTTGTTGCAGAATTAATTATCAAATCATTTCAATCCCCTTCAAAGCTCTCTGTGGTTTTGCCCCATGCAGCTCATTGATTGGATCTTTTATTTTGAAATTCTGCCCCGACACAGCCGACCAACTCTTGTCTCGTGTCCCAAGGTCACGCCCTCAACAAAATGGGAACCGAGCCTTTGCTGTTTTGGCTCTGACACTGTGGAACTGTTCCCCCTTACTATCAAGTCTGCGTAACGGAAGTGTGGTCATTTAAAGGATGTCGCATAAATATGAATGTGTCATTTGCAAATAAACTCTGTTCACCCCAACCTTTCCTTTTTGCAGCAGCAGCAGCAGCAGCAGCAGCAGCAGCAGCAGCAGATGTGTTCCTGTGCTGTGTGTCCACGGACACTATGCAGGCACAAAGGATTCCATTCTGCTGCGACTCAGCGACACAGGCAGGACCAGGCTGTTTGGCCGTCTGGGTCACGTGACCTCATTTTTTTCTATCCTCCCGTGTCGCAACTCTCTCTCTCTCTCTCTCTCTCTCTCTCTCTCTATACAGGGACTATATTTGAAATTATAGTCCCTGCTTAGAGGTTATATGCACGTCTCGGTTCACAGAGCCAGAGCGGCGGTCACACACAATAGATACAAAATGCTATCGAATCCTCATTTATCGCTACTCTCTCTCTCTCTCTCTCTCACTCTCTCTCGCTCTCTCTCTCTAAAAAGGACTCTGGCATATACAGCGAGGGCAGGTCACCGACCTATTGCAGAGCCGAAGTGCAGAGACATAAGGCAACTCAAAGTCATGGACAAGAGAGAGAGAACCTGGTTCAACCACGCAGCCACATGGAGACCGTGGACACGCTCAATACACAGCATGAGCCAGACAAAGGAAATCAGCTTAAGGCTCTGTGCACTAAGCTTCATTTGTAATGCATGGTCACAATGCGCATCAAACGTAAGGTCTTGGAATTTCAAAAAAAGAATAACATATCTCCAGCGTGATCTGCTTTTTTTTTTTTGCTGTAGCTCCTCCCTCTCCTCACTGACCCTCAAACAATCACAAAAAGCTATTAACACAAATGAGCCGCGGTTCGTGACCACACCGAGTTTAGCTCCAGGACATTGGATGGACGTTTGATCTGAGCGCCTCCTCTTACGATCATACGAATGATTAAAAACAGTCAGGCGCAAAATGAGGCCATCGAACAAGAGGGTCAGTGTGTCAGAGCACTTCACTTCACTGTGGGTTTCTCTCTGTGTGCAGCGAAGTCTGGCTGAGGGGGAATACAAATGCAAAAGTTTGTGACACCGTTTTCAGTCTGGTGCAGGTGAACTCATCAGCAGATCACACACACACACTCACACACACACACACACACACACACACACACACACACACACACACACACCTACAAATACAGTCACATACCCTGGAGCCGGACACATTCATTTTGATTTACAATCCCTTCTCGACGTCTCACTCAGGAATCGAATGCCAAGTTGCTTTTCCTTCTGCTCACTCATGAGTTGATAATCTACATTTCCTGCAAGAATGCAAGTAACGATTTTCGCTCGCACGTCGGCGGTTTACAGGATTCAAGGTCGTGTTTGTCACAGTTCAGTTCAAGTTGTCACAATCCATTTTCGTGGCTATAAGGCGGAAATGTCCTCAACCTGCGCGCGATCATCACACGAGGGGAGGAGGGAGAAAAATCTCCCTGGCTGCAAAAAAAAAATAAAAATAACCCAAATAGAAACAGGAACAAAAACAAAACACAAAAGCATCGCTGAGTGACTGAAGAATAGTTTGCTGCAGTTGCATCTCTCCGAGACTGAAATGTGGTGGTGTTTTTATTTTGCTGATGAAGCCGTCAGGGACCGAGAGGAGCTACACGTCTTACTGAGGATTATTTTGTGATATTGACAATTTCTGGAAATGTTGGGCTGAGTTTTCTCTATCTGACAAATGTTGCTGCGGCAGCATCTGGAGGGAGGAAGAATTTGGAGAGCAAAGCTCGACGGTATAAAAATGGATTTGGTCAGCAAACTCAACTTCACCCACTTTTCCTGCTGATCTCCTCTTAGGATCAAAACCGAAAGTGGAAACCACTTTCGAGGAGATACTTTTGGCCTGGGTCAACAGATACCTCAGTACCTGCGTATACACTGGTATTATTATTACTATTATCATTATTAGTACTATTACTGCCACCATTATTAATACGACTACTATTACTATGATGTAACTTAATACCTGCGGGATTCGAACCAGTGACCTTGGCTTCCAAAGGAAGCTCTAACCACTGAGCCACTGCCGCCCCATCATCATCATTGTATTATTACAATTATCAGTATGATCAGTACGTTATCACATATTATAAGTATTACCATCACTTATGATCACTATTACTCTTATTTTCATATCACCACTGATGCTGCCATCACGACTGTATCACCATTACAAATATTAGTAGGTGCAGCAACACTATCACTGGTCAATCTTAAGGTGTGTGCGATTCATCTTTTTGACCCTTTTGTGTACATCTTGTGTTTTCTTTTCTTTTTTAACTTGGTCTTTTGTGTATCTGCCTCTTGAGCTGCTGTTACGGGACTTTCCCCTCTGAGGGATTAATAAAGCGTATCTTCCCTCATTTTATCTTGCGTACCACCGACCTTCACGTGCTGGAGCCTGGAGACACCGAGTGTGCATCGTATGCCATTGTTTGCTTCGTTGTTGTGCGTTGGAGGAGCATGTTGCTGCGCAGCCATTCCAGTCCACGTGACGGACATTCGGTCTTAACTGCCGTAAACGCCGCTGGGCCAAAACAACATCGGTGCACACGAGCTCTCCTCCAATCAAAGTGACTGTACGATGAAGCTGGGCGCTTAATGGTTCTAATGATCCTGTAGCCTCATCATAAATAAGAACGAATACAAATCATCAGCCGGTTGTTTGTTTACTTCCATATTGTTCTCCGTAATGAACACGGCTCCTGGGTGAAGCTAGCAGGCGTTTAGCTCCGTCGCACTGCTGCGCCAGCTGTTGCCTCGCTCGCTGTTGGCCATTAGAGTCTCACACGGCTGGTAATTGGCAGTCCTTCACCTTGATTAAAGGACAACTGTTTCCCATTGACAGCCCAGCATTGCCTACAGGTGATGTGCTGGTGGTTGCAGCAGATGGTTTGCATGCGCTGGCTTTTTACTCCTGCTGTGTTCTTGGCTAATGAAGAGGGCGGGCCACTTTATTGTAATCATAAACCAAACTCATTATTAAAGCTCCGTAGCGTCAGGGGAAGCCACCGGGCATGTCGCAACCCCCACTGCGGGCTATCACACAGGGGTCGGCCACACCCCTTTACCCCAAATGTGAAGCCAATCCTGGAAATACTTCACTGTGCAGACTGTCAGTAAAGCAACATCTTGGCATCACAGTCATTCAGGAGGCCACGCCCGAAATGATGCACTATTCGAAACGTCGATACAATAAAAATAAGCGAGTTAGGAAAGAAAAAAAAAACAAAAAAAACATCACCAAACATGTGACTGACTGATGTTTTGACATGGGAGTGAATGGGGATTTGCTCCCTTTTGGAGTCAGCCCCCCAGTGGCCACTCCATGAACTGCACATTTTTCCCCCCTTCCTTATGCGCTTCATCCCTCTGCACCGGAGGTCGGCCCTCGGCTCAGCCCAAAGCTGCATCTGTTGGGTCTGGCACCAGCAACAGGCAAGAGCAGGCGGTTTAGACTTGTTAAGTATGAGCAGCCTGCTACAAGTTTGTCTGCATTGATTAAATGTCCGCGAAATGAGCCTTCACGTAAAAAAACACTCCAAATTCCCTGCAATGATTTGACGTTATGCTATATTCTTTCACTGTGGACTGAGCAAATACACAATATCTCTCTATGTTAGGAACCGGGATCCCATACCTAACCCTTTACCTTCCCCCATCATATTGTTCAATTTGAGTTTTAAGCGCTCCACAGAGGCTCCTCACGCGCAAGTGTGGTGTCGTCTGCAAATGATTTGAATCTTAAACAGTTTGTTGTGAGATCTCGGTAGGTAAACAAATGGGATAGACTTCAGGTGTGTGTGTGTGTGTGTGTGTGGATGCTGAGGAAGTTGCAGCCCCCAGCCTTTCCTGGAGCACACACACACACATCACCTGTCCTTTATTATCTCTGTAAAAGGCCTCCGGCCTTCCAGGCTTACATCATTTGCAGTGGCTGTTCAGCCATAAATTGCCTGGTGTCGTCCCAAAGCAAACTCATCCACTCTGCTGCATGTATTATCATATTTCTAAATCCACCTGATACACTTTTGGAATTAATTGACCACTTTCTGTGGAAACGAAGCATCAAGGACAACAGGGACCCCCTCATCTAATTTCCGTGTCGCTGTGTGGCCTTAAAAAAACGGATACACACATGCTAATACGCAGAAACACACACAAAACACACACACACAACTGTTAAAGCCTCACAGCGTTTAAAACCCAAATCTTCTCAAATTCTCCCGAGAGCAGACGTCCCTCATATGTATGTAAATGAATCGCTGCCTCAGCAAAAACACAGCCCAAGCAAGAAGGGGGAGTTTAAAGAGCAAAGGTTCTGACTGAACTCCACCGTCCCGAGTCATCGGCTTCACAACCTACGGATTTTGTTCGACCCTTTGTGGACCGTTCACGCATCAGTTTACAACATTATACATCCAACAGTCACTGCCCCAGTGGCACCGGCACCTCAAGACCAAACTAAAGATTTATTGGGCAGACCTCTCGGCCTCAGGGTGATGGTGTGGCTCAATGCTCGTCCCGAGTACAAATACAGATGCAAGATTGAATTTATTATTCTTTTAAAGTGCGTTTGGGGGAAAATATCCATAAATCATCGATCGTATCCGTCCATGGTATTTATCAAAAGATGGATGGTGAGTATCTGCTTCCTCCTGTTGTATGACAGGGCTCATTATTTTTTCGTTGATTCAACCTGCCTCTGTTGAGGACCATGGTGTTTAATCTAAAGACGAATAGTGTGCATCCACTTCCTGCTCTGGTATTGATGTTTCGGGCTCAGATGTGCCGCCTTTGGCGCCTTATGCCATGTTTGAACCAAGAGAACAGGTCGGTGTCAGTGTATGGGTGTACACAACACGACCTCTGACCTGGAGCCACAGTTTGCACAGTGTAATGGCGATAGCCTCTGTAGCAGGCGTGTCGAACTCATTTTAGTTCAGCGTAGCATAATAATGCCTTTTCTGTCATTTCTACACTCACTTTAAGTCATCTTGCAGGCCGGGGTGGAGCCTCTGGTGGGCGGGGTTTTGGCCCACGGGCCGGATATTGGACACCACTGCTCTATATCATTACGGTTACGGTAACGTACATAAACAAAGAGTCACAAGATTCTTCCTTATCCTTGCTCGGAAAGAAAGGAGGAAAGTAACTTCCCTTCTTGAAGAGTTTAATTGTCTAAAATGAACTCCACGTGAACGTGCGGTGGTCGGTTGTGTGACTCATCCAGCGCCTGTAAAACGAGCGGCCGCGATGGTTCGCAGGAAGTCAGCCGTGCTGGGATTGAGTCATTCTCCCGGTTTCACTCGGCTCCCGATTCGGGAGGATGCACGTGGACGGTATTTTACACCACCTGCAGCTTCTCTCGTCCTCCTGGCCTCGCTCCATCTCTCTCTCTCTCTCTCTCTCTCTCTCCGTTTAATTCCCTCACCAGGAATTGAATCAAACAAAAGTTTTCATTAAGTGACTCAGACCTCTTGCTTCCTTACTTACTTCCCGGGGACTGCAGATACAAATTAACTTAAAGGTCTGCTGCAATTGCGCTAAACTGAACATGGTCTCTTAATGAGCAATAAACGAAATGTTCATTGACTCACACTTTAACTGCTTCCTGACCGACGGACTCGACGCAGCCTTTCGCCCGGCGAACACTGGACCAGTGTGCTGGAGAACACTCGGGACTATGAAACACTGTCAATGTCAGAGGTTAAAGTCTGTGTTGGCTGAGCATCTTAAAACTGCACGGATCAATATTTCAAATTAACATTCGAGGCCGCCGCCCTCAGTGACCCACAGAGAATAAACACCTGAACCATCTTAGCTCTGTGGTTTGGTTTTAAGTTGAATGTAGAGTTGAATTAGAGGAATAAAGAATGAACTCATTTCCAAGTTAAGACACTTCTTCAGAATGAAATTGAAATGATGAATTTGGCACATCAAGTCAATCTGTAGCCCATTCAGCCAATTATTGTAATTAAAGCTACAGTGTGAGATCATTTCAAGTCCCCTCAAGCCTCTCCTCCAATCAAAGTAGGAGAACCAAATGCAGCGTCGAATCATCATTATAACTGTCCATTCAGGGCTGTTGTAAAAACATGGCAGTGCAACATGGCAGCCTCCATGGAGAGGATGCGAATATAAACGAATCACTCAGCGGTGTCGTACCGAAATCTTGCACACTGGCCCTTTAAAACATCCACGCTCAAGCCATCTCTTGTCTGCTGAATGTTGCACGATGAGTCGTAACGTCTTGAAAGACGTGTTGTTTTTGCATGATTCAAGGTATAGCTGGTCTTACTTGCTATATTTCGTCTGAGGTGCTACAGTCAGCAACTCACAGCGACTGATTGGAACGAGCAACACATTTTCCTTGATGTGCAGGCGAAGGCATTAAGCTCGAGAGCTTCATTACACTGTGGGTGTGGAGGGTGTTTCTCCGGTCTGCAGGCAACGAGCAAATGATCACCATGCTTCTTCATCACTGTGATCATTATGTGAATTTGAAATGAGGAAACATTTGCTGAGGGGGGGGATAAGACAGAGAAGCAGCAAAACTTTAAAAACAAATCACACCGAGTCCATTTCAACAGCAGAGAGTCAACCGAGCATCTGGGCCGTTCCTGTAAAACGGAGTGAGATAAACAGAGGCGGCTACGATGTCAGACAGGGTCACATGGTCTGGGCTGTGACCGTGAGGTGGAGGTAAACCTGGACTGTCAGTAATAAAGATCCCCTCTGGCTTGTGAGAGGGAGGTGATGGATGTTCCTTATGAAGCCGCGCCAATACCTTGACTTTTGTCCGTAAACATCTGGAGGGCAAAACCAATTACAACCATGGGAGGAAACACCAGTGCAGCCATGAGGAAGGGTTTAGCCACTGTGCCGCGTGCCGTCGGGTGTTTTGCCACAGTGCTCCGCGCTGACAGGTCAAATATTAGCTTTGTATTGACGACGCTACGATAAATATTTGCTCGAGGCTCATGTCATGTCGGAAAGTTGGTCATACTTGAATTTCACTTCACCGGTGCAACCCACATTTCATGGTAGATGGAGGCCGGGCATTGAACCCGTGACCTCAAGGAACACGCTCTACCACTGAGCGACACATCTGCTGCAATACCTTCAATTCTGCAAAGGACCGAGTAAGTGTAATGCGTGTGGCTTCGCGCCATTGGGCAATAGTCTCATTGTGCCACATGAGGTCTTCAACACACAGCCTGCAACTTCCACGGAGGGAATTTAATGCATTCACGCAGATGAAGATGTCAAAAGGAACAATAGACAATGGCCTGAATGAAGAGAAATAGAATGAAACTAATCAATTCTTAATATGTTACGGGAGAAAGACCAGAGTCTGGGAAGAGATCAGCAATAAATAGCATCTACTAAAAAGTTCCTCAAATCCAAGTGCCCAAAACATTTACACATCAGATTCTTCAAAGAAACAACATGGGAAATGGCAGAGGTAATTTCTGGGTATAGACAAACACAGATGAAAGTCTGAACTTCCTTCTTGTTGAAAGAAAAGACGAGTACATGCCGTCTATGTTATTTCAACTTTCTCAGACACTGGGCAAACAACGCAGAGCCAACAGACTGTGGCAGGATAATAATTACAGAAGAGAGAGACAGACACTGAAACATTCCCGCTGGGTCACCTGCTTCGATTCCTTTACCTTGAATGCTCTTTTTTTTTCTTTTCTTTTTTTCTTCTTTTTTTTTTTTAAAGGCAGATTTTTATTTCGTTCCATCTCCATTTTAAAAGTTGATGATGACATGTATTTCTGAAACCCACCTAAGGTGAATGTGTGATTTTATGTTTGTGGAAGAACAAGAGATTCAAAGTGTTTATTGTCGCGCGCACAGTACGGAAACACGTTTGCCCCAACATTTTAACTGGTACATTGCCGTCCACAGTCAATGATAAATGGTCTGTCTTCTGTCACAACACTATGGGAGTTCAGTGTCTTGCCCCAGGGCACTTCAGCATGCAGAATGGGGAGGACTTTGGTTGATTAATGTTTCAATTTCCTACAATTGGGTTGAAAGTTTGAAATATTTAAACTCAATTTGGTTCAGTTCCAGACCGGCACTACTTTACTTGATTGAACTCGATTTTTTTAGTGTTTTGTTCTGCAGCATGATCTGTGGAACCTTTCACATCTGGTCTTTTGACTCAAACTTAACTCAAACGTACCAACCACAAAAAAGTAAAAGCCCCTAAAGGAGTTTTCCTGACTCTTTGTCTGAAACCGTGACCCTTTGATTTGAATCATGAGTTCACGCATCAGTCAGCGGCTGATATCAGTCCCTGCAAAGCTCCCTTACTCTCCAAAGGATAGATACCATTTCAAAAAACTGGACATTGAATCTTGTACATTAGACACATATTACAGTATAGTATTGTATATTTGTTGTAATGTTGTGTTGTTGTATATTTGTGTCGACAGACTCATTGTAGTTCAGGGACACCATACGGCCCCATTTGATTGCAAGTGGGCCGGACCGGTAAAATCAGAACAATAATTACCAATACACAATGGCAACTGCTTGACAGTGTTGCGTGCAACCCCTAGTGGACAAATCTGAGATAGCACAATGTTGCATAGCGCAACCTGCTGTACGTCTGACACCCCTGGATCAGTTTGTCATCAGTCTCTGAGTGACCACATGACCCACAGAGGCCATGTACCTTTATCAAAGTAGCCAGCTATGGTCGCAAATAGTTTGGACTCTCACTAAAGAAGCCATGTACACACACACACACGCACACACACACACACAAGCATGCAGCATCACCTTAATCCCATCAGTGGAACAATAAGACATATACGGCACACGTGTCATCGCCTCTTCTCCGCTGTTATTTTCATCGTTCGCTAACGATGCCTCTTCGGCAGAAACACAATATACGGGCTGCAGGCAATTTGGCTTGCCTTGTTAATCCAGTGTAATTACATTGCTCTGTTTAAATAGAGGCCTATGGTATACATCCCGTACAGTCCCAGTTTAGAAATGAGATTACATTGTTGCTGCGGCTCCGTATTGTCCCCGTATGAAAGGGTCTCTGTGGCTGCCGTCACATCAGACAGTGAATTCCGCCGCGCTCCACACAATGGCTGCGAAGCCCGAACGGCTCATTGGAAGCACGATAAAGTCTGGTGTCATCCCACTGTTCTCTGCGTCGGTCCCGTCGAGGGTCAAAAGCTCAAAAGGACGTGTGGCCAAGGTTTCCCCGGCAGCGCGACACAACCCCCTACGGACTGCATTCAATCAAGCGAGGTGTTGCTAGGTAACGGGGCCGAGACGTTGGGAGTTGAGTGGACGTCCCCCGGTCACTTCCTGTAGAGAGTCCTGTCACATCAACATTCCATAATGGTGGGAATATGCTAATTAAAGAGAAATATGTGGAGGACGATGCCCAGTACATTCACATAGGGACTATAACTGCAGTGGATTACAAAGAAAATGCTCAGTCATCAATTGTTGTCATTTAGCAACTGATAAATGAGTTTTATCTTTCGCATTTGATCAATGGTTTGTGCAGTTTCAACAGAGTGCATCTCTTCTATGACATGTATTTGTTTCTTCCTCTTAACTTGATGGAATCCTTCCATCCCCTCACCATCTCCCTCACAGCTGAACACTCAATTGGTTTCTGAAGCAGGGATTTTAAACATAAGGCCCATGGGCCAAAACTGGCCCGTCAGAGGATCCAATCTGGCCTGCAAGATTACATTTGTGTCAAAATGACAAAAAAAATACATTAACTGACATTTGTCAATGAAAGTAACTGTTCGTGTTGGAGGTTGTTCATAAAGTTTTTAAAACATGTATTATGTAAAGATTTTACTGGTCAGGCCCACTTGAGATCAAATCAGCCGTATGAGGCAAGTAAACTAAACTGAGTTTGACACCCCCCCGGTTCGAAAGCCAGATATTCCTGGGCAGATTCCTACAACGCTACAATGATCAGTCATCTTCCAGCAACACAACTCTCTGAAGGTGTATCTGTCGCTCTTCCTCTTTGATTTTAAGAGCTGCAAAAACTCCAAAGAGAGAGAGAGAGAGAGGAGTTAAAATTTAGTTTTTTTTTTGTCTTTTTTTTTGTTTTTGTTTTTTTAAAGGTGCTCGCTCACAGTGGAGATGCAGCTGAGCGAGCCGGCGACATCATCCTTCAAAACCTCTCTGAACGCACTGCGCAGAATCACTGGGATGATAACGAATGGGAACACTATGGGTTTTTCACAAGACACACTACATATTTACAGGAGGCGCCTGTGGACGACACAACGCCGTCGCACCGATTGGTGATTGAACTCCACCGTCCACTCGGCGGGAGGATGCGCTGAAGCGGTAAATACGGGGCTTTAAAAATAGTTTTCCCTCCTCCCAGCCCACCAACTTTAATTCCCATGCAAAGTTACAGCCTTCGGGCTAAACAAGTTTTCTTACTTTGTCTCTGTCTCCGCACCCTTCCAGGCCTCATGTAGCGCATCTGTCCCGCTTCATCCACAATAATGAGCTCCTCCCGCTGTAAGCTCTGATTTACACAGCGGGTCGCGTCGGGCTGAGGCAGCACTATTCTTGCCCGACTCCGGCGCTTATGCTCAATAAAACAAGAATAACGCCGCAAATATTCATCCCGACAGTATTTTATCTGCGATGGAGAAAGAGGGAGCGCGGGAGGAGGACAGATGACGGGCGTGGGACGGAGGAAGGGAGATAAATGGGAGGGTTCATTATCCATTATGAACGTCTACCTCTGCGCTCGCCTCCATTCAGAATGATGTTTATAGCATCACAGAGTGCTGATGCGGGCAAAAACTGCATTGTGTACCTCCAATCTTCCGAGCCGGTCCTCTGAGGCGGTGATGTCGTCCGCGAGCTCACCGAGCCGGGCGCCACGGCAACGAGCGGCACTACGGGAGACAAAAAGGAGGCGTTGAAGAATGACAAACACAGGTGTGGATGAGAAATCGGATGAGTCCTGTTCATATTTTATACAGGAGATAATGTTAACACACACACACACACACACACACACACACACACACACACACACACACAGGGGTTGCAGATGCTACAGTGGAGAGGAACGATGATCCTTCAAGATAATGAGCCATGTGTGACAGTAG
>JAFBJT010110208.1:91484-114077 GCA_016785325.1 Chascanopsetta lugubris | reverse complement strand
TCGCGTTACACCGGGAGGTCGAGTGTCAAAAGCGCGCCGAAACCCTGACGGCGCGTCTACTCCCCCTAGCTTGACTACAGGGAACTACAGCTGTCACTAATCTTCTTAGATTCTGTCTTTTTTTGGGGGGTATATTGTAGGATTGTTATACCAGAATAACTTCGAAAATATAATATAATCATCGTAAAAAAACACACATTCAATCAACACGCCACAAAGTAAGATAAATGACAATAAATCGGAAGAAAATTCGACTTCCGCTCGGTTTTTTCCATAACTTCCGGTTTACTTCCGCATATTCACGTCCCAGTCAACAATAAGGGGTTTTACAAAAATGAAGATAGTCACCTGGAATATTAACGGTATCAGGACGTTCAGAGGAGGAATTAAAAAGGCCCTGGACTCTCTGGACGCAGATATCATCTGTGTTCAGGAGACAAAAGTGACAAGTAAGTGTTAAACTGTGGAGAGAGTCGCAGTAGAAGAGCAACAATCAGTCACACGTGTGCAAGTCTGTTATCAATGTTGTGACAACATGTCTCCACCTTTTCAGGAGACCTGCTCGATGAGAGATGTGCCATTGTAGACGGGTACAACTCTTATTTCAGCTACAGCAGAGGACGCAGTGGATATTCGGGTGAATAACATTGGCAACAAATCGTTTTTAAGGCTTCAAATGACGTAAATTCAACGTAACATAATTACACGGATGAGTAATCCATGATTACATGGACAATGAGAAAATATATTTCGATTGTACTGGAAAGGATGAGGGGTCTATGCAGCAACATACAACTTCAACTATAGTGTTACACGGCAGCCAAACCTATTGTTGCTGTAGTGTTGACAAAATAGATCATTATGACAATAGTAGTGTTGATCTATAGATCTTTAATTACTGTAATTAGTGAAATATTTGTTTACTTGCTTGTTCTTTGATAACTATTTGATGTGAAAAGGTCTATTGTTGTACAGTTAATCTGAAACTGAAAAATACAAACGTTTACAAGTTGAAATTACATTATACTAAATGAGATTACCACAATTAATGACAGACAGCTGCTACTTTTCGGGATAATACCTTAATGTTAGGACAAGTCTTCTTAAAAATGATATATTATTGTAATCTAGTAACGATAGACATGTCCTTTCCTAAATAAAGTCTCACCGGATGTAACATGGCGGTTTATTTGTAAGTGAAACGGAACATCCCTACACTCTGTTGACTTGTGATTTATTACTGCACTGTGCAAACAAACTCACTTCCCATTCCTGATGTGCACAGGCGTTGCCACTTACTGTAAATACAGTGCCACTCCCAGCGCTGCGGAGGAGGGTCTCACAGGTGTGCTGACCAGCCATGAAGGGGCTGTGGGTTGCTACGGCGACCACGCTGACTTTTCAAGTGAGGAGCTGCAGCTGCTGGACAATGAGGGACGAGCCGTCATCACACAGCACAAAATCATGTAAGAGCAAGAAATACTTCTTCAGGGAGTGTCATGTTTTTTGTCCATATTCATGAAAAAGGAGTAAAAAGTAGAATAGTTAATAGTTGGTTCACTTTTGGTCTATCTTTTTTTTTCTCTTTTTTTTACCCCTTCTCTCTTTTCATCCAGGTGTCAGGACAAAGAACAAACTGTCACTGTTATCAACGTGTACTGTCCGAGGGCTGACCCTGAGAAACCTGAGAGGAAACAGTTCAAACTGCAGTTTTACAAGTTGCTCCAGTGTCGAGCTGAGGCCTTACTGAGAGAGGGCAGGTCAGTGAGGAGGAAGCTTCCCACACGCGAAAAAAACAAAACACATGCATAGTGTGTATTAAACGGCCTTTGATCGTTTTATGATACCTGGAAGTAGAGGCAGTATCTCTCCCAACATGTTTTATTATCGAGACGCAACATGCATCTTCACCACTAGATGTCACTAAATCATTTTTCTCTCTGTATCGTCCTTTTTAAAATGAACCATCTGTTTTATTTATTTATTTTTGCTTACCTTACAGTCACGTCATTGTTTTAGGAGACGTGAATACATCTCACCGGCCAATAGACCACTGTGACCCCACTGACAGTGTAAGTATAAGGTCATAATGATGCCATAATAATGTTTTGTTTTTATTATACTTCAGAGTAGTTTAACATTTTAGGGGAATACTTTTCTATTATTTTGTCCAGAATTTGATATATTAATGAATTAATTAACACTCAGAGACGTAGGTAACTATAAGGTTATATCTAGCTGCTTAATAGCAGCGTATTTACTTGAAGAAAGTTAAAATGTGAATATTAAACCATTTATTTGTTATGATAGGATGTAACTGTGCATATAAACTATGTTCTTCATATGAAAGTATAACTTGCTTTCTCTTTTTTATCAGGAGGATTTTGATGAAAACCCCGGCAGGAAATGGCTGAATGGTTTCCTGCACTGTGGCGAACCAGACAACAACAGCAAAGACGAGGAGGAGGAGGAGCCTGATGAAGAAGCAACTCCCACAGATTTCAACCATGGAGGAAGATTTGTGGATACGTTCCGTTATTTCCACCCGACCCGAGCGCACGCCTTCACCTGCTGGTCCACGCTCACCGGAGCGCGGCAGACAAACTACGGCACCCGCATCGACTACATATTCGCCGACTGCCGGCTCGCCAAGGAGCACTTTGTGGCAGCGGACATCAGGCCAGAGGTGGAGGGGTCGGACCACTGTCCCGTGTGGGGGGAACTGAGCTGCTCTCTGCTGCCCGGCTCGAAACCCCCTCCACTTTGTACCCGCTACCTGCCGGAGTTTGCTGGCAGGCAGCAGAAACTCTCACGCTTCCTCGTTAGAGTGGATCCAAAGTCAGTTCCGCCCGAGCGGAGCGACGCGTTACCTGGATCTCAGGAGGAGGGGGAGAGGAGGGAGAATCTAAACCCACCGGGGGCCGGGAACATCTCGGGTAAAAAACGGGGGCTGGCGTCGGATCCTGTCGTCCCAAAGGGAAAAAAGACAAAGACGAACTGTAAGCCACAGGGAAGCCTCCTTTCTTTTTTCAAACCCAAACTCACAGGCGCTGATCCCGCCCCTGAAGCCCCTGTAAGACATTCGGAGACGTTTACCCGCTCGGATAATACCTCGACACGACACATCGAGTCCACAGCTCGAGAAAACGGCGCTTCCTCGGTCACAGACAGAGCTCCTGCAGGTACAGAGGCAGCGTGTGATCCATCCCCACAGACGTGCACCAGCAGCACCACCGAGAAACGGGTTAAGGCGAATCAGTCAACCACACTGCCCACAGTGGCTAACTCCAGCAGCAGCAGCAGCAACAACAACAAAGGAGCATCGTCGGTGTTTTGGAAATCACTCCTTCACGGGCCGCCGCCTCCTCCCTCCTGTAAGGTCCACGGGGAACCCTGTGTGCTGCGTACGGTGAAGAAGGAGGGGCCGAACCTGGGCAAACAGTTCTTTGTCTGTGCGCGTCCTCAAGGTCATGCCTCCAACCCCGACGCTCGATGCAACTTCTTTGTGTGGGTTGACAGGGCAAAGTGACACGTCGACATTGTGGACCATGTGTTATTTCACCTATGCCGCATCAGTGAAACCACCACTCATTTCAAATCTGTACTGAAAAGGTCGCACAGAGATGCCTCAGTATTTCACAGATTGTAATTGTTGACGGTGTTTGTTGTTTTTTTTAAAGCAAAGCAATAAAAGATGATAGTTTTATAGTACTTCTGGGTTTGTTTTTATTTTACATTTGAGTATATTTTGTTGGCAGGGTTACACGTGAAGAAGAACAGTGAACCAAACCAGTGCAGGAAACCTATTGCACTGATAAAGATTAAAGGTCAACTCCAACATTTTACACAAGCAGTAAGATCCAGATACACTGAAATCACAACTAGTACCGCCCACTTGCACTCCTCCGGTGAATGCTACGCTCTCGCAACGCATGTATTTGCATTGCCTGACCATTGTTTGAAACCAAGTGGAGGAGATGGCATTGGGAAGACGGCAACATTGACGATATCACCTAGAACCATTGGCCAGACAACTCAATACACCAATGGAGAACAGGATTTGAGATGAACCATATAAGGGACCATTTATGGGCTCCATGTTTTGTTTTGTTTTTTAAGTACAGCAAAATGTACTGTATTTAATTATAGAGTTTCAGGCACGAATGCACAAATCTTGTTACATTCCTGCCATACCTGCTGGGCCTCGTCAGCGCTATGTGAACTCACAAATATGAGCTTTCGCAAAACTTGTCATGTCACGTCACGGTCAACCGAGGGGAATTCCTCCCAGTGCAGACAGGACCAGGTGGGGCATCGGCCCCCTGGCCAGTAACACTGGTTTCGAACCAGTAACCTTCGCTTCCTGAGGAAAGTGCTTTAACCACAGAGCCGCTGCTGCACCTTCCAGATCAAAATCAAAGGGTATGATGATGATAACGGAGGTCTATGCTTGAGGGTGAGGCGATGGATACGACAGGCAACTTCCCCTCTAGATGCCGCCACATCTTACACACTGCACCTTTAAAGTGCACACAGCTTCTGACTGTCCAAACACAGCGTTCTGCAGCTCAGGGTGTGACGATCGCCCACTAGATGGTGATGATAGTGAGCTGATGACACAAAGCCGAGGCTCAGACAAGTAACTTTCCACTGTGACAGATTTTATTGACACAAGCAGCTGCGAGGCCACAGCATCACCACAGTGATGTGGGCCAGGAGGCAGAGCCTCTTAAAATGGATCCGAATCCTGCTTGTTAGTTTAAGGGTTGCATTACATCACAAGGACTACTTGACTCCTTTTTCCCCCCGTAAAAGTGCAGCCGGGGTCCAGTTACAGTGTTTCATGAAGTAACAGAGCACCGCACCAGGCCTGGTCGGTGCGGGAGGAAGTGGGCGGAGCTTGGCCTCTGAATTGGCAGGAAAGTTTCTCAACGCGCGCAAATGAATAGCTCCCGCCTCCCCACTTCTTCTTCTTCTCTGTCCTTTCACAGTTGTTAGGAGAAGAAGAAAAAAACCCATGACTCTGTGAAAGGCCGGGTTTGAACATGAATCAGCCGACAGCTTGTTAAAGACCCCATCTTCAGGAGAGAGAGGGTGAGTACCAGCATCTTTTTTGGATCATTTCTCACTCACTGTGATGGGTTCAGGTCTCAAATGATAATCGTTGCCTCTAATGAGACAGCTGAAGTAACATCCTCTCAGGTGCTTTGTTCTTTAACCTCGAGGGCTCGTACCTCATGTACAACATCACTGCAGCATGTATCCTCACTGACATGCTGGCAGTCTCCAAAGCTCAGGGGTGGGACTTTAAATATGACTCACTGAAATGGGAGAAGATCTTGGCTGAAGTGTCTTGGCATGACTTTCAGAACCAAAATATCACCATGTCTTCGATGCCTGTGGGTTTTTTTATAGATCCAAAATGTCTCCCGTGAGCCACACGTGTACGGTATTCTACAAATGGTAACTACACTACATGTCACGGAGGTCATCTGAGTTAACTGGGGCAGCAGCGCTCCCTTATTCTAAATTCACCCCCATTCACACTAATGCGAATGTTCCATACGCTCTGCCGCTGACAGAACGACTGAAAAAGGAATGGTATGTTTTATCATAATAAATAATAAAGGCATCAAATTTAACCCATTGCTGTGTGCGCTCTATTGTGCGAGTTCTTCATAAAACAGAGAGACGCGTTTCCAGCGATCGATACGTGTTGCAGTGAGATAAAGAACCAGTGGGTGTTTCTTGGGCGTGAAAAAACCAAACAAAGCCAGTACATCTCTGACTTTATCTACTAACTGAAGAGTCAGAGAGAAGAGGTGCACATTTGAGGTTTGCCATCAGCAGACCACGCACACGTGTGCTGATGTGATACAGGAAGTGTGAGATGCTGCACATGGCATCTCCTCGTATGACGTGGTTTGAATACAGATGTGTTCGCTGTGAGAGACTGAGTTGTGATTAGCTAGAACAGTGTTGGGCCTGTAAAAGTAACTAAAGTTCAAAGTAACTAGTCACAGTTACTTCTCTCAAAAGTGTCTCATCAAGCGACTTAGTTACAGCATCATACAAGTAATCAGTTACCGGGGAAAGTGTCGCATCCAACATGTTAAAGAATTTGGCTCCGCCCCCTTAAACGGAACTTTCAATTCAACTCTATGTTTGACTATTTATGAATGAATTAATACTAAATATGTTTAATGAATGAAATAGACAATTACAGGAAAACTTTGCAAACTACTATTTTGAATGTAGTTGTGGGACAGTGTGAGACAAGTCACTTCCTGTTCTTTCCATTTTATGTTTACATTCTTGCTTCTTATCTTAATCGGTGAAAAGCCATGTTTGTACTTCCCGTGTTAAAACACCTCTGCCTCTGATTGCCTTACCGAGAAATAGCTAAGCCAATCATCATCACTTATACGGTTGTCTGCACCCCCACACCAAAGGAAAACAAACATGGCGGCAGCTTCTGTGACTGGGAGCCTGGTTGGATGAAAACAGCTTCCATGAGCTTAGAGTAACACACCACATTTTATGATGAGTAACGGTAACAGCCTTGCAACAGTGGAAACAGCAAATAGTAGCCGTGGTAACACTGTTTATTCCTAATGCCACGATACCCATCACTGCGAGCTGCTGAATTATCGAAAGGAAAATTACCCGAATATTAAAATCGTTCATTTAATTACAATAGAATGTCTTTGAAGACGGCAGCAGCCCGGAATTCACACAGCAAACACTATCTGACTTTTAATAATAATAATAATAATAGGTTCTTCTTCATGCTGTGAATGAAAGGGCGGTGACAAGCACCCTCTACAATGGATGTCCCTCAATCCTACACACTGACCCTTTAAAAGGGATCTTCTCCATGTGTCCCAAGCGTTGCATGACATGGTCATTTCTGGCGGCACAGGTCGGTGGCCCAGATTGGGTTTGGAGGGAGCACATGATAACTGTGTGTGTGTGTGTGTGAGTGTGTGTGCGTGTGTGTGTGTGTGTGTGTGTGTGTGTCTGTGTGTGTGTGTGTGTGTGTATACGCACGATGTTTCCACTCCTGAGCACAATCACATGTTGGCAATCTTTAAAAAAAAGCGCTTATCTCTTAAGCTAATTAGCATCACTGTGACTTCCAGCAGGATGCAAACTGTCAGCGAGAGCCCGCCCATGCTGTGACAAAAGCCCACCTACCAGGACACTCTCTCTCGCGCGCTCTCTCTCTCTCTCGCTCTCTCTCTCTCCCTCTGCTCCTCCTTCCAAATTGCATAGTCAGTAGTGACATGGTAATTGGTCTGCGGTACAATAATAAGAGAACTCGTGTGGATTTGCAGGGATCTTGGGTTCCACCTGACCTGTAGAGTTAAATGTATTCTATGACCTGTTATTGGGGTGAAACACGTGCTGTTATTTTTTTTAAAGTGTACATTTTTTTTGTAGATTTTTTTTTAAGTGTAAATAGGATGTAAACTCCAAGCGCCGAGAAATCAGGTCGTAATCCGAGAATCCAGTGGTTTTCTATACCACTGCTTTTTGCATCGAGTCACCGAACTCTCGAACCAGACTCACTTCCTTGCGGCTGCAGTCTGTTCATGAACCTTACTTCATCCACAGGGATCTTTATTTCATCTCTGACCAGATCTGGGAAAGACTGGATGGAAACTACTGGCCATCCACTCCCATTGTTTGGCCTCCCAGTGTTGACACCTCCCCGGTCTTGACACCTGGCGAGCGCAGCCCCACGGTGTCTTTGTAACTGAAACTACCTGTAACTGGTTTAACAAAGGGTTAAGGGATGGGTGTTCCCATTTCCCTCGTACTCCCTCCCAGCCTCTAATCTCTCTCACTCTCTCTCTCCCTCTCTCTCTCTCTCCTGCTCACTACCAAGGAGCTTTGAGGAGACTTCTATTAGAGCTAAGCTGCACATAAACATTGGCAACTGAAGAACCGGGCCAACCATCTCACCAGGAATATTTATTTTGTTATCCAAAGAAGGCGGCTGCGCTCATTCCCTCACCACCAGGGTAAGTTCCTGGAGATTGTGTGTGTGTGTGTGTGTGAGTTGTAAATGCAGGGGAGGAGAAGGGAAGGGCTAACTGTCAATAGTAAGCCGGTCTTGCGTCAGACAAGAACCATGTGGTGTCCATTGCCGGATAGTAAGACTATTAATCTCCACTTGTTGTGTTGTTCATTGAGAAGATTAGTCAAATGGATTATTTCAATGTAAAAAAACAAAACAAAAACAACAATATATTGCCCACGTTGGAAACAGCATCAGAGAGTGTTGTATAAACTGATGGAAAACACAAGTATCCTGTAGTATTCTGTGCCTAGTACTTTCCACAGAGTTGCGGGTCAAATGTCTAATGTGGAACAAGTTTTCAGTTATCATGGTTTGTCGAGTTTATCCAGCTTCTCCACTCCACATTTAAAATTCAAAGCATGCCTGCTTTAAAAAAAAAAAAAGGGTCTCAGTTTCGATCAAGGGTGACAAAACCCACTCGAAACGTGTCTTTAGTGGCCGAGCATAAATGAGAGCGTGTGGCCGACATTAGTCCAGATGCAGTCTCTCCTGGATGTGTGTGTTGGCCGTCAGCCCTGGGAAAGTCACTGGGTATGTGGCTGTAGAAAGTGACTCGAACCAAATTTGACCCGGGGCCGACGAGCAGCACGCACTCTGTACTTACGACTAAATAGCAGCATTTTGGACACAGGACAGGAAGCCTTTGTCTGCGTCTGTGGGCCCCGGCTCGTATGGATGGTTACATCCCAGCAGGCACGTTCAGCTGCCAGAGTAAGGAAAGGGGACGGAGAATTCCGGTTTCTTAAGGAATGTCACAACGACCGTGTCCTCAGGGGTCAGATGTGAAAATCCTGAGGGCAGCCAGACCCACAGAGCGGGGACGAATCCCATGACCCCGTGGCAGGAGCGCCGACCTACGCTCATTCCCACAGCACTGCCAGGTCAGCGTTGTGTAGATCTGAACAACGGAGGTTCTCAGATAACTTTTTTTTATTTTAATTTTTTCAGAGTTCAGACGTTTCTTCGTCGTTCGTCCTGGTTGTGCTTTTGTTAAGTTTGTAATCGAGAAGTTTCCTCCTTCTGTCGAGTTTAGGGAGGAGAATTCCACAATGGCCGCAGGGCAGAGGAGTTTTGTGTCTCCAAAATAAGAACACATCATGAATCCAAGTTTCATGTTGTCTTTGGCAAAGGGGAGAAATTACAGTGGTGCGTCTCCAGACTTTATAGCTCGGCCATTTTGAAGCTACAAAGCATTTTCTGTTTATATTATAGACTAGCAGTCGCATTCGCTGTGGCTTTCCACAAATAGACTATGTTTACCTTGAAATGTCAGGAGAGTTTTTTTAAATACCGTTGCCAACATGTTACATGAATGTATGTTTATCGTACCGGACACCAGATTGGGATCTAGTCCCAACATTGACCAGTTAAAATAGGATTTTCCGAAAAGGCGATGCATGTGGGTATAATGTCAAACAGTTTGTCAACTTTGTTTTTGTTGGTACATTTCAAGTTTCATGTATTAAGTTGCGTTGGCAGGATCAGTGCTTGAACTACTGAGGAAAATACAATAACATATTATCCTGAAACCTTCCTGATGCATAAACAATGCTGACATTTCAGAGAGTAAATTAAAAAAAAATCTTATTTTTCTTCCAGGAGAAATTTGAAGACAAATCTTCCAATCAAGCAAACCTCAACGTAACAACAGTAAGAATGGAGCTTCAGAAGATGAATGGACACAGCAGAGAGGAAGGGTAAGACTCACTCACACACAAGGACTTCATGTATATCACAGTTAAGTTGTTGTATACTTATAATATTTATAAGTGTATTTTTTCCTGTGATAGGTTTGATGGGCTGGAACACATGGCTGAACATGAGGAGTTTCTGCCTCATAAGGCTGGAGCTAAGAAAGAAATACACTTTACAGATGTGAGTGACTTTTCTCCGTTTGTTGTGTTGTTGTAGTGTGTGTGTGTCTCTCTCTCACACACACACACACACACACTGTGTTAAGTAGTCTCTCCTGTGAGAGAGAGGGGGGGGGGGGGGATAGAGCGGGTGCTGCGCGTGATAGAGCGTGTATTTGTGAGAAAGAGAGAGACAGTTGACCCGTTTAAAGTGTAAACAACCCTAATGACCAAAACGCAAATATTCATGAGGCGTTCTAAGATCTGGACGTAAACATACGCATTTTACGTAAGTCAAAGAGAAGGTGTATGAAAGCACCACGAGGCGTAACTTAATACCCCCAAACAAACACACAGCAGTTTACACACACGAGGCTGTAAAACAACCATCTGTTACGTACCTAGGCGTCCCCAGGCGCTCACTCCGGAAGTGACGTAGAGCTGCGCTGGTTACGTAAGGACCCCGCCTGACTGTATTGAGATTTAAGATGGCCTCCCCCCCCCTCACGTGCGCAGCGGATCTCGTGCTTCCCATGCAGACCGGTCCATGCTGTAATGTCATTGGAGTCAGTTTAAATGGCTCGTGATTTCACATGGAGACTGAAATGTTGATCCACTGTGGCATTAGACGAATCTGTCAGATAATAAAGTTAGAATCAACTTCATTTTGTTAGGCTCATTATGGACCAAACATCTTTTAAAGTATTTGCGAATATGTTTGAATGATGTTATAGCACATATATAGTATCTTATAGATTCAATATATGTAATAAATAATAAAACAGAATATCATTTTACTTATATTTGCATGCTTGATCAAATACCATTCCAAGCCTTTTAAATGTCAGCACATATATTTGACAGTATCTTAAGTTACAGAGTAAAGATAAGAATAAATCAAATCAAAAATAAATCAAATATTACCTGGCAGCACCTGTCTAATCTTTTATGTTTGGAGAAAATATATAGTTTAAACCTTAAATTATGACCTGAGGAACTTGCAAGTTGGTGAACTGGTGATGTCACGTGTGATTGTATGGAAATTATAAGGTTGAGCTGCAGACGTACATCTCACAGAGTCTTTCCTGAGGCTACAGGAAGTTCAGGACTGGATCTGATCCATAAACCCCCCTGGGCCACATCACTAGGTTAGAAAGAAGGCCCCATAAAGTTCTAACCTGCCCCGACTGTCTGCTGTGCTGATAATGAGACTGGTTTGACCGGACAGGAACATCCACTCAAACAAAAATGATATTGTGAGAGATCCTATCATCGTTTGTGATCTGGTGCTGTGTTTGTCCTCCTGCAGTTCGAGGGGAAGACTTCGTTCGGCATGTCCGTCTTTAACCTCAGTAACGCCATCATGGGCAGTGGGATTCTGGGATTGGCTTTTGCGATGTCCAATACTGGAATCATTCTTTTTATGTGAGTACGCAAACACGACTGTCAAAGTTCCCTGTACATTTGTGTGTTTGTTGTGTCCGTCCATCCATGTGGTGCATGTGCGCATCCATGTAGCTGCCTTTAAAGCGTCAGCTGTGTCCGCCGGAGCAGAGAGGGTATTGTAATGTGCTATATTCAGCTTCCTGCGACTTATATTTAGTATGTGAGTACAGCCACAGGTGCATGCTCCTTCAGGTTGCATGTGCAGGAATTCAACACAGTGTCTTTGGGTTCATGTGTGGATCGACCCAGTGAAGAGCTTCACTGCTGTTGTTTTATTCTAAGAAAAAAAAATGTGTTGTGTTATTGGATGCAATTCGGTTGTAGTGAGTGGACGATCCTTATAAGGCTGGGAGAGGGGCCACACGGATGTGTCTATCATCTGTGTGTGTGTGTGTGTGTGTGTGTGTGTGTGTGCGTGCGTGTGTGTGTGTGTGTGTGTGTGTGTGTAAGGGCGGGTATGTGTGGTCTCCATGCAGGAATACGTGTATGACTGTGTTGTCAATGTGTGTGCAACTGTATATATATATAAGCTGAAGCTGCTCCAGAGCCTGATCTGTCACATTGTACATTAGAGCTCATGCATGCACACACACACACACACACACACACACACACACACACACACACACACACACAGCTTCTCTAAATCAGATTGGAGCAGTTAAATATAGACTGCAGTGATCAGATCCAAGGCACGCCTGCCTGGATCCTGGATCAGGCCTGTGCTATGTGGCAGACAGGGAGGGAGGGGCGGGGGGCGGGGGGGGCACTCACAGCCAAACTCGCTTGTGAGGGAGGAAATGGGACAAAAGATGACCACTATGTTTTGACAATCCATACAGAAATATGATATATATATGTTTCTATATTATAAGTTATATATGTTTCAGTGGACATATTGTTGTTACTTATACACACGCTACCATTCATAAAGGTTTTAAGTTCACACTTGTACATGTACATATACTGGAAGTATATATTTTTTTTTATATGTTTATATAATTATAAACATGGTTGATTTCATATTGTATTATGTGTTGTGGCCATACATTATGTGTAAAATACACATATATTAACATTTGCAATGCACATACACAAACATGTCGCCCACAGAAACCGGACATGTGTGTAAATATATGGAATTATTCCCTCCCTCCTCCTTTATTCCTTTAAATATTTTATCTTATTATAATATTAGTCATTATTATAATTACTACTACTACCGCTATTATTATTATTATACCTCCATTCTTGTGTCTCTCAGAATTCTCTTGGTGTTTATTGCCATCCTGTCTGCATACTCCATCCACCTCCTGCTGAGAAGCGCTGGGGTCGTGGGTAAGTCACAGCCGACCTCACTTAGCACAAGTGGCCACAGGAGGAAATGATGTATTCAAAACAAATCACATGCAAACATAAATAAATATACATATTTATAGATAATGTCCATGTGTTCTCAGGGATCCGGGCGTATGAGCAGCTTGGGAACCGCGCTTTTGGTCCCCCGGGGAAATTGTTGGCTGGTTCCATAATAACAATACACAACATTGGAGGTAATATTATGTTTTGTTTTTTTTATATATGTATTTTTTTAACCTGATGCTGTCTGTGCAGGAATATATTCAATTATAATCATTTGTTTTCAGCCATGTCCAGCTATCTGTTCATCATCAAGTCCGAGCTCCCCCTGGTTATTAAGTCTTTTCTGGAGAGTGAAGAAAACAGCGAGTGAGTGGAGGAGATTTGCTGACACACGCGTTATTCACTAGTTTCATTCACCTGATTAGTTTCCACGGAACTAATCGTTTCTGCTCATCTGTTTGTTCGTCCGCCCGTTTCTCAGAGAGTGGTACATGCAGGGAAACTTCTTGATCATCATTGTTAGTGCTGTCATCATCCTTCCTCTAGCACTCATGAAACAACTTGGTACGTTCCTCATCCTGTCATCACTTTTTCTTTTTGTTGTTTACATTTAGTCTCTCATTTATTCATTTGTTTTCATATTTTATGTCCGAAAAAACAAAGTTAAAGGTCCAGTGTGTAAGATTTATAAAAAGTAATAAGAGAAAAATGCTTCTTAGGCCGCAAGGGGATTTTTTGTTGCAGTACCGCGAATGAAAACCAGGCAAAAATAGCTGCTAGTCCAAGGGGAGGTGCTGCAAACTGTTCTATCGATACATTACAATACTAGATGGTACCACATGACCGGCACATAAGTTGTAGTACCACCATTTGGCCACTATGTCTTTTTTTAAATTCTGGGCAAACTAATCAGGGGGCCTAAAGCTGAAGGAGTATTCAGTTGTAATATCCAATTTCACCACTAGATGCCACTAAATCCTACACACTGTGACTTGGAGTATCATGCCCTCTTGTGTCTGCCTTCAGTTGGTGACTGTTGTTTTATTTTTAAATCCAGGTTACCTTGGCTACACGAGTGGCTTCTCCCTGTCTTGCATGGTGTTTTTCCTCATTTCGGTGAGTCAGCGAAAAATAAATCAAAAATTGAAAAAGCCGAGTGATGACTCGCACGTTATGGCACCGTCTGATCCTGAATGTGAACTCTGATCTCTGCGCATCCTCACAGGTTGTCTACAAGAAGTTTAACATCGACTGTCCTCTGGACGACTCGCATCACAACATGTCTTTTTTGGCCGACGACCACGACGACCACTACGACCACGGCGAACACGGCGCCGTGAACGGGACGGACGACTTCTGCGAAGCCAAGATGTTCACCATCAACTCGCAGGTGAAATAGCCAACGGCCTGTGCATTTCTTGGCGAGCGCGGTGGAGCCCGTTGTGGCAACAGCCCGATGGCGTGTTGTGTCAACAGTTGATTGTAAGGAGACAATTAGTTGCTCGTCACTCACCCACGTTTGTCCTCTGTGCTTTTCAGACGGCGTACACCATCCCCATCCTGGCCTTCGCCTTCGTCTGTCACCCGGAGGTGCTGCCCATCTACACCGAGCTCAGAGAGTAAGTCAGAGAACCGGGGTCAAACAAACCTAAAGGTGCAGTGTGTACGATTTCAGTCATTTCTGTCACTTAATATAAGATATTATGAAACTATTACACACTGACATTTTCAGGAATTTATAATCATCTAAATGTCTCATTTTTCTCCATTACACACTGCACCTTTAAAGTCCATTCTAGGCTACTGTAAAAACATGGCGGCCCCCGTCGAGAGGACTCAGTGAGGGCTCATTTCAGGGTGACAGAAAAAAATAAAACATTGAGGTGATGATACATTCATGATAATGTCAGGATGTCATTACATTTCGAAAATATCTTTAGAAGTAACAAAAAAATGACAGAAATCCTACACACTGCCCCTTTAAGGGAATGAGCCCACATTTATTGATCCATTCATTTATGTATTTGTATATTTATTGATCTATTTTGCAGCGCCACCAAGAAACGCATGCAGGGTGTGGCCAACATTTCCATCCTGGCCATGTTCGTCATGTACCTGCTCACCGCTCTGTTCGGTTACCTCACCTTCTACGGTAAGTGAGTCAAAGGTCACCTCCACATTCCAAAATCAATGACCCGCTTGTGCTCGGGGCTCCGGCGCAGTCCCCCCCCCCCCCCCCCCCCCCGTGCTGGGGGGCCCCCCCCTCCTCCGTCCCACTGCTGTGAATGCACAAACTCTGCCCAGTGAGATGTTGTGTGTGACCTGTGCAGCGTGTGTTCCTCTGTAGGTGCCGTCGAGTCCGAGCTGCTCCACACGTACAGTCGGATCGGAACCCGGGACGTCCTGCTCCTCTGCGTGCGTCTGGCTGTGCTCGTGGCCGTGACGCTCACCGTCCCCGTGGTCCTGTTCCCAGTAAGAGCCTATAAACAAACACATCGATTTATTTATTTATTTTTTTAAATTTTATTGTTATTATTTTAGTAGTAGTACTATTATGTCATCTTCAGCCACTTATCCAGTACTCCGGGTCATGGAGTATTTCTACCAGTGCACCTTGGGCCAGTCGGGTTACCAGTGTCACTGGTGCTATTATCATGACGACAACAACAACAACAACAACAACAACAACAACAGCAATAATGATTTCAATAAAAACAACAGATAAGAAATCGTACACAACAGACAGCAAAAACATAACAGTAATAACAATTTAAATATAAATAAAGGAGAAAATAAATGCATACAAAATAAGTGAATTAATAGATGGATAAATAAATAGATACATTCATAAAAATTGATTGTTACTACATCAAGGAGAAAGAAAACAGAGATGAAACTTCCCAAAAAAATTACAGTTGGATATATGAAGACTACATTTCATCTATAAGCCATTCAAATCAAAATCATCCAAGTGATGCCTCCTAGTGGTAGAAGAGTGGCACACCCGCAGTGTCTCAACTGAGACACAGTAAGTCATTGGCAGAGGGCCCGAAGAGCAGTGGATGACTGGAGGCGCTTGGTTCTTAAGTAGGTCACTTCCTGACAATGATGTCCGGGCACATCGCGAACCCTCCGCCGCTCCACGCGCAGCCAGCGCCGGCCGCTGCGCCACATTAGCGACGCTGCTAACGGATCCATGCATCTACAGCACGTGGTCTCAGAGGGCGAGAACAGAGAGGCCGTCTGTTCAAACTGGAAATGACTCAGAGTTTCAGAGGGTTCCTCACCAAGCAGCTGTTCCTCTGTTTCACCACCATACAAATATATCTATCTAAATATATCTATCTATATATATTTTTTTTTTCTTCTTCACCATATGCTTTTAGTGGAACATGCAACGTCACCACTTGATGCCACTAAATTCTACACACTGTACCTTTAACCTGGGTGTTTGGTGTTAGAGAAGCTAATCCTGGAATAAAATAGAATTATTTGCAGTCTTCCGTGCAACGAAATAAAAATAAATAAATTGATATATACAATATAAAAAACAGACAAAGATTTTTTTTAAAGCTACATAAGTAAAAGAAAACACTCCTAACGACAGTTTTTACAAAATGATAATAGTAATAAAAACACCATAACAGTGCCCATGCAAATGTATCCAACGGGTGTAAATATCCAAACGTGGAATGATTCCTTCCACTCTGTATTATTGTTTGTAAACAGTCTTCACTCCCACATGGCTGAATCATCATGTACAAACAAAGGTTTCCTCCTGAGGAGATGGAAACTCATTAGTCTACGAGCTGGAAGTCAAACACTTTGCATCGAACTCGTGTCCGCGACCTGAGGTGATCATGACGCTCGCAGGCTTGTTGTTTGTTGTTGTTTGTCTTTGTAAAGGGAAACACTCACTCCTCTCTCCTCTCCTTCCCTTCCTCTCCTTCCCTTCCTCTCCTTCCCTTCCTCTCCTTCCCTCCCTCCCCAGATCCGCAGGGCTCTGCTGCAGATCCTGTTCCCCGACAAACCGTTCCACTGGGCCCGACACATCGCCATCGCCTTCTGCCTCATCTTCCTCGTCAACCTGCTCGTCATCTTCGTCCCGTCCATCCGCGACATCTTCGGCCTGATCGGTACCGATTGTTCGCTCGCTCCTCTGACAGCCGAGTAAACCAGCGGCTGTGCAGCTCCTCACGCTTCTCTTCTTCATCCCCATCTTCAGGAGCCACGTCCGCCCCCAGCCTCATCTTCATCCTGCCGGGGATCTTCTACGTGCGGATCGTTCCTGAAGACCAGGAGCCGCTCCTGTCCAGACCCAAGATCCAGGTAGGCACACGTCCATCCTCTCTGGGCGGTTGGATAAACGTGTGTGATGTGGGCCGGACCAGTGACATCACAGCAACATCTCAACATCTTCTTTTTTCACTTCCTGGGTAAAAAAAATAATAAATAAATCAACCCGTGGGCCCGTTTGGACCCTCTGGTGGGCCGGTTCTGGTCCATGGGCCTTTGGTTTGACAGTCCTGCTCTAATCCCTCAGGCCCAGCTGCCCCAGTTAGAGTTAAATGACCTGCTGAGGTCAAAACACGGAAAACAACAAAACAGATAAGCTGTTCTAGCTGCTTTTTCCAGCTTGTTTTGACCCTCTCAGAAAAATGCTCTGTTTTGAGGGGCGGGGCTCTCCCTCCCCTCCCTCTCCTTAACTAAGTGTTGAATTACCTGCTATGGGCAAAACACTCAAAGGATGAGTTCTTAAAAGGAGCTCTCTCTCCAGTCTGTTTTGACCCACTCAAAAAATGCTCTGTTTTGAGGGGGTGGAGCTGCTCCCTCCCCTCTCCTTAACTGTTGAATGTCCTGCTGTGGTCACAACACTCAAAGATAAGTAGTTAAAGCTGCTCTCTCTCCAGTCTGTTTTGACCCACTCAGAAAAATGCTCTGTGTTGAGAGCATGAAGACCATTGGCTGAGACATGTGACTCAGCTCTTTCCTGTGAATTTAAAGATACAGTGAATTTTGAATTTTCGCATTTGTTGACACAGTTAAAGCTGCTCTCTCTCCAGCCTGTTTTGGCCCACTCAGAAAAATGCTCTGTGTTGAGAGCATGAAGACCATTGGCTGAGACATGTGACTCAGCTCTTTCCTGTAAATTTAAAGATACAGTGAATTTTGAATTTTCGCATTTGTTGACACATGTATGTCTCCCCCCCCCCCGCCCCCCCCTCTCCTGCAGGCTGCATGTTTCGCCGCGCTGGGCTTCATCTTCATGATCATGAGCTTGTCCTTCATCATCACCGACTGGGTGACTGGAGAGTCCAGAAGCGGCGGCGGCCACTAGCCGACACCACTGATCAGCGACACCGTGAAAACGAGGCCAACCCAAATTCCAAAAAAAACCCCACAACCCACCCCCCACTCCAATCCGCCGGGGTCTCACCCCAAAAAAAAGCCCCAAGACCAGAGGAGGTTGTTGGGCTGCAGGAAGATTTGTGAACCCCCCGACAACCAAACACACTAAAAACAATAGAATAGGCCAAAGTGATGACGGGGCGGACGAGAGGTCCTGAAGGAACAAAGGCGAGAACACGGAGGAATGTGTTCTGACTGAATCAAAGCTGTGTCACAGGCTGAAGACAGAGGGGCGGAGTCAGAGCAGAGCAAGCGTGACTCAAACTGGAAATCCCATTTTAGGCGACGGACGTTCCCTGGAATAGCTCGGTCGCGGCCAAACTCCCTCCAATCCTCTTCCCTCACGATTTACTACGACAGAAATGTGACGAGGAGGAGTTTACGTTTTGTCAATCAAAGTAAAACTTTTCCCTTTTAAAAAAAAAGTTGTTTAAGACATTTTTAAAGGTGCAGTGTGTACGATTTCAGTCCATTTTTTCCAGTCACTTCTATCTATAGAAAATGACATACAAACATGCGGTCATCTCAGTGTTTGACTACATTGTCTAATACCACAGGTTCTCCTGCACGTTTGAATGGGAAGGGTGAGGTGATGCATACAACATGCAACTTCACCAGTAGATGTCACCAAATCTTACACACAGCACCTTTAAAATAAATCTGTAATCTTAGGGTTATGTAAGGCTCAGTGTGTAAGATTTAGGTCATTTTTTTAATCATTTTTAGAAATATTACCAAACAATGACAAACTGACATATGAATTTATAACCACATGTCTGTTATTATCATCATTATTATTATTATTATTATTATTATTATTATTATTATTATTATTATTATTATTATTATTATTTTAATGCATGACCCTTAAATGAGCCCTTTAATGTATATTTACATGAGGAGCGGGTCCTCACCACGGGGGCCGCCATGTTTGTACAGTTGCCCAGAGTGGATGTACGAAACATCTTTTGAGTTTTAACGACAAGTGAAGTCGAGCGCAGGTTCTCCTGCACGTTCAGACGGGTGAGGGTGAGGTGACGGATTCAACATGTACCTTCACCTCCAGAGGTCACCAACTCTTACACACTGCACCTTTAAACCTGACAGATGGAGGTCGGTCCTGTCTGTCACCGACTCGACTCAATGCGTTTTTAATGTGATCTATTTTTTGTGAATATAATTGCGACACTTGAACATGAAGTTTTCACTGTCAGACGCTGACGTGACCGTTCCATCCAACCGAGACGGTGCAGTTGGGTTTTTTTTGTGCTGCTATTCACAAAGGTCAAAGGTCAGCGGCTGACAATCACTCGCAGCGAGTCGTCTCTATGTTTATATTATAATGTGTCCCTGATGACATCATAGCTGCAAACCAAAGACTATATTTATTGTGGCATACTGAGATGGGTGTCAACACTATTTTGTATTACGTTCGGCAAAGTCCAGTTTATTAAAAACATTCATACGTACTAAATATCCGGTGTTAGAAGCGCTGAGTTTTCAGCACAGTGAGAATGGATTTAAGTTCAAAACACGAGGGAAAAAATGGTCTTCTCTTCCTGTACATTTATAAATTAATATGAATGTTGTCATCTGTCAATAAAATATGTCTCATTTGTACATAGGAACGGAGTTTGTGCTTTAATCTGTACCAAAAATGAAGGCTTGTTCAAAAAGTTCTCAGCCTCATGCAGAAGACATCACAGGGGATTGATTATTCTTGCATTACTTTGCAACATCTTCAATTTAAAGTTTAAAACAAAAAAAGATAAAAAGCAAGAATGTTAATGTTCCCTTTGATTCACTAAACATTTAATATTCAGATCTATTATGAATAATCAAACATACAGTTGAATTTAAAGTTCCATTTAAAGGGGACGGGGCCAATTTCACTTTCTCCTATTTGAACATTGAAAAAGCTACTTTCCATGGAAACGTGATACTTTTCGTACGTAACTTTAGGTACCAGGTGCTTTTCTGTGTATACATGGCGATAGATAGTATAGTTGTTTTTGTTTGTTTTAAAGGCCGACTGTGGTTATTTACATTACACTTTTGTTTACATGTGTTGATGTGGTCGATATTAAAGCTCAGTTGTAAAACCATATTGATAAGTATCATTTATTAATGGGAACATTTTCCATACAAGTTGAAAGCACTGGAGAGCCAAACCGCTATTCTGGGTCTGGCTGAGAACTTTTTGAAAAGAGGACGTGTGCGCGGAGGCCGTGAACATGGAAGTAACACGTTCAGCCTGAGCGACAGAAGAAACGCGGGGGTTAGAGAAGTGCGGTCGCCCGTTTCCTGCTTTGAAATGATGATGTGAGCTCAGAACAGAGAAGAGAAACTTCCGTGACTGCAGAGCTGAGTGCGCCGCGACGCTGCAGAGCCGACATCTTTCTTTCTTTCCGTCTTCCTTTCTCAAACAACAAACAAAGAAATGTTTTAAAAAAACAAACATCGATTTGAAAATAAAGGAGGACCATGAGCCGCGGATCTAAGAGCGAGCGCAGCTCCCTGCTGAGCCCGCAGGAGAGCGAGAGGCTGGGGGAGCTGCTGGGCAGAAGGTGTGCTGTAAGTCCTCCACCACTTTTTATTGTAACCGTCTCCACCACCTGTGTTCTCTCCCCCACAATGTACCGGTTCTTCTGGTTCAAATCATAAAAAAAAATACTACGGGTTTTGGTCGTTGTCACGAGCTCGGCGGGTTTTTTTTGGAACTTCTGCCTGAGATCGTATTGATATGTAAAAACACATTAACGTAATGTTATTTTCCATATTGGGAGATTATTGAAATTTAAAGGTGCAGTGTGAAAGATTTGGTGACATCCATCACCTCACCCTCACTCCTCTGAGCATGCGGGAGAACCTGTGGTCCACAATTTACTACTGGATAAACATGGCGGCCTCCAGGAGTGGACCCCCTCCTGATGTAAATATACATTAAAGGGCTGATTTTAGTGTAATGGGGGGGGGAATAAAACATTTAGGTGATTTTAAATTCATGAAAATGTCAGCATGTAATTGTTTTGTAATATTTCTAGAAGTGACAAAAATGACCCATATCTTACACACTGCACCTTTAAAGTATGTCCATGAAAACCTTCTTCTTTACACGGGTGTGTTTGCAGTGTCAAAGGAGCCGTTGACATTAGGTCATCGCAAAGGAGCCGAGCAGGAACAGGAAATGGTGCTTGACGCTTTTCTTCCTATGTGACAGAATTATCACCGAGTGCGTGACGGCGGAGCAGAAGTCGCTCGTTGCGTTTATATAAACATGGCTGCTCTAAACGTGTTGTTGTTGTTGTTGTCGTTGTTGTTTACAGTCCATGGCCTCTGCAGTGGCCCAGCTGTACATGGCCCTGCCTCACAGCCCGTCCACATGGAGCCTGCAGCACACGGGGGTGGTGTGTTTCGTCAAGGACAACCCTCAGCGCTCATACTTCATACGGATGTTTGACTTGAAGGTAACATCTCTCACACGCTGCTGCTGCTGCTGCTGCTGCTGCTGCTGCTCTGACACTTAAAGGTGCAGTGTGCAGGATGAGATGGTGAAATTGCACCTCACTCTTACAGGGAGAACTAGTGGCCGCCTGGTTGTCACTACAATTCAAAAGCCTGCTGAGCTTTTCTCATTCTGTGTGGCTGTGGATACTTTTACTCTGGTCAAATCTTCTTGTGTATTTCTTTCATCTCCATTTTGAATCGTTTGGAGTGTAAACAGCACGTTACTCCTTTGTGAACTTGTGGGATTGGCTGCTGATCACATTGAAAGATCATTTGTATTGATTGAAACTCCAAAGAGTCTCCATTATGTGCTATTCTCATTTACACGAATGGGTTATAATTCATGTAGTCACAAAAGGGTTGACAGCTACATTATTATATATTGAATATTTCATTGTCTGTTTGGTGAGATTGTCATTTGACAAGCATTTGATCAAATAGTTGAAGGTGTGGGCCACATTCCATTATATATATATATATATATATTTTTTTTTTACTTTGCTACCGGCCACTAAAGAAATGGACCACGTGCCGCAGTTGGCCCCCAGGGCCACAGCTTGGACAAGCCTGTTTTAAAGTAACGACAATAACTCATTAAAACACCAATCCAATGACTTCACATTCATTTTACATTCCAATTAAAATGTCTATTTTCGATCCAAATGGATGTGTCTCACATGAATCCTACGCACTGCACCTTTAATGACCAGGCCTGAACCGACCCCGGCCCGGACGGACACCGAGGCCCTCGCCACTGGGCCTGGAGTGATGAACACATGAAGCCATACTTCTCTCTGTGACCTGTCTTGAATGAGATGATGTATAATAATCATACATTCATCATCATCATAGTAAATAACGATACTACAACAACAACAACAACAACAACAACAACAACAGGTGTGTCTGTGCTGTGCAGGGGGAGAGGCT
>JAFBJT010110208.1:70090-89501 GCA_016785325.1 Chascanopsetta lugubris | reverse complement strand
AACAGAGGAGTGCTGCTCAAAGAGGAAAAGGCTCAAGTCTCACCTTAAAAATAGTGAGGGTGAATATACTTCCTCATTTTGGATCTAAAATGAGGAGCGTGGCGACGGAGGGCTCCACCTCCTGCTCTGCTCTTTCAGCAGACTGCATGAACCACAAGTCAGACTGTATTTACAGAACAAAGGGACCTAAGGTGCTGTAAGCTCTTAAATCTATGACGGGACTTGGTCATTATGGGGTGTGCTTGTGTGCGGAGTAATAATCTTTATCATTTTCGGATTTTTAACACAGGTGATATATGATCTCAATCTTTTTTTGGTGCAGGTGCTGTAGGCTGCTAATATAAGCACTGATATATTGTGATCATAATCTCGTCCGGAGGGAATGACCAGGTCCAGTTCCTTCCTGTTGAAATAAAGACCTATTCCGCAGAATTATGAATTTTTTTTTTTTTAAACTGAGCAACTTTTACACAATTTCATCAATGTTGACCTCAGTCTGAGATGTTGTGCATTGTCGTCATGACAAAAATGTATATGTTAAAGGTGCAGTGTGTAAGATTTTGATTTTTGGTTGATTTTTGTCATTTCCATTAAAACAACTAAAACAATAACAAACCAACATTTTCCCAATCACCTAAATGAGCCCATTAATGTATATTTACGTGAGGAGCGGGTCCTCTATACGGGGGCCGCCATGTATTTACAGTCACCCAAAGTGGACATAATAACCGTGTTTTGAGTTTTAATGACAACTGCGGGCTGTCATTCATCAGTTATTACACATATCAATTTATGCTCTTGTATTTAATGTATGCGATTCGGAATGCGAGACACCTCATAAATCTTACATACTTGACCTTTAAAAAATCTTCTCAACACACGGATATGTCAGAAAATAAGAATCAGACAGTGAAAGATAGTAAAAAACTCCTCATGGTACACAGTCACAGTTTATGGTGTGTGACGCCTTTGCGCAGAGCTGTTGCCAAGTAAGCACTTTTCAGGGTTGAACATCTTCAAGAAAATCTGAGCTGTGTTCATTTTCATCTCCCCTGTAACTCACTCGCATCTGCCTTTTCACCCGCAGCTCAGCTACATCAGCCCTTCCGAGACATATTTTGGTCGGTTCAGAGGTTTATTTGCCCACCTTTAGGCTCATTTGGAGTTACTAAGTGTAAAACCATCCGGCCAAGGGTGTCAAACATAGCCACATAGGGCTGCATTTGATCTCAAGTGGGTGGGGCCAGTAAAATCATACAGCATGATGACCTATAAACAACGACCGCTTCAAATGTTTCCCTTGGATGGCGCCGGTGTGTGTGGCTGGCCATCTGCTGCTCCTACAATATTTGATGTTTTTGTTGTTTCTAGCTCTGGGCACTGCACAGATCGAGTTTCTGCTGCTGTGTGATTGCCAGTCTCTTTTGGATCTTCGACATAATGTCAGGGAGTTGGGTGCGTTTGGGCACGGTGGACAGAAAACTGTGCCCCCACTTCTGGCGGGGAACCCATCTCACCTGCACCGGGCCTCTGCTCTACCTCCTCGGCGGAAGCGTCCCCGTCCCCAGTTGGCCGGTGAAGCTGAAAGTCTGGCTGGCACGATCTTTGTTCATTTCCCGGACAGGACATGGATTAATACATTCCTTCATTGTGCCCCGGCATTTCCTGGATCCCTTCGACGCCAGTCTTATGCTTGTCACCGGCTCGTTTGAGAGTTTCCGGCCCCGCCGCCCCTGTCGTCCTCGGCTTTCTCAGCGCAGGGTGAACTTCCGGCACCTGAAGCTGCCGAGGCTCCCCGGACCGCACAGGATTGGCCTGGTGAATGCCAGATCACTGGTGAACAAATCATTTCTCCCGAGGGATTTCTTCAACTCTCGTGGCTTGGATTTCCTCTGCGTGACAGAGACTTGGATCGGTGCTGGCGAGCCCTCTGATTGAACCTCTACCGGCTGGCTCTTCTTACTGTAACTCCCCGTGGACGTCGGGCCATGGAGGAGGAACGGCGACTGTTTATAAAAATGATTTCAAATGTAAGCGGCACGCCGTCTCATCCTCATTTTCCAGCTTTGAAGCGAGCTTATTTGAGTTTGGTCGTTCGAACTCTACAACCTCATATTTTAACATTCTCGTGTGCTGTCCTGATAAACCGCTGGTGAAGGACTTATTGACTCTTCATTTGGTGCGGTGTGTGTCTGGTCCCACACACGAACATGGACACACATTAGACCTCATCCTATCTCATGGGTTATCTGTGTCTAACCTAGAAATCTGTGACAACGTGTTTTCCGATCATATGCCTGTACTGTTTGAAGCTGCATTCTCCCGTGCTGCAGTTAAATCTGGCACTCCTCCTCGGAGCCATCGGATTTTAACCCTGTCACTGCCGCTGCAGCTCTGTGGCCCCTCTGGCTTCTCTGTAAACACAGAAGAGCTCAGTTCTTGGTTTCACTCCTCCTGCCGGACCAAACTGGACTCTGGGGCTCCCTCGAAAACTGTGCAGCCCAAAGCTAAACCTGAGCCCTGGTTCAATGCGAGAACTCGTGCAACTAGACAGGAGTGCCGCAAAGCTGCACCAAGGTGGGAGAAGGACGAGCTGCAGGTTTCTTATCAAATCCTACAGGACCGTTGGCGCTGCTACCAGAGTGCTGTTAAGGAGTCCAGAAGAGAACACCTGTCAAAACTCAGTGAGTCAAATGGTCACAACCCACGCGTGTTATTTAAAACCATTGACTCTGTTCTTAATCCCCCCCAGCCTGTGTGCACAGAGGCATCCCCTGAAATGTGTAATCGCTTCATGCACTTTTTCATCGATAAGGTTGCTATTGCAAGGGCTCTCATCTTAACTCAACTCCTGCTTTTGACCCCTCGGACCCTGTTCTTTGCTCAGCTGTATTTGATTCGTTTGAGCCTGTGTCTCCGATGTGTTTAGAAGATGTGGTGGGCCAGATTAAGCCATCAGGCTCCCCATGTGACACTGTCCCGCCTCACTTTTTTAAAGAGGTTTTCCCTAGTGTAGGGCAGTCAGTTCTGGACATTATTAATAGCAGTCTGTCTTCTGGTGTGTCGCTCTTAGTTTTAAACATGCTGTGGTGCAACCCCTGCTTAAGAAACCAGGCCTTGATCGTGGTGTGCGAGCCAATTTTAGATCCATTCCCAAGCTGCCTTTTATCTCGAAAAAGATGCCTCCTCCCTAAATCCACTTCTGCTATGTCTTGAAGACATAAAAGCCTGGATGTCCTTGAACTTTTTAAATTTCGATGAAAGGAAAACAGAAGTGATGGTGTTTGGTCTCTGGCTCTTGTAAATCCCCCCTGTTGACTTGGGCCCCTTGGCACATTATATGAAGCCGTTAGTCTCAAACTTGGGTTTTAAGATGGACAGTGATACTAAATCAGATCGGCAAATTGGTGCAATAGTCAAGTCCAGCTTCTTTCACCTCAGGCAGCCGGCAACGGTGAAGCCTTTCCTTGCACAAAAGCACCTTGAAACAGTAACCCAAGCCTTCATTACGTCTCGGCGCTGCACTTTACTTTGGAGTCAGCGAGTCCTCCCTCCCACGTCTTCAGTTAGTACAAAACGCTGCTGCTCCCCTTTTAACCGGAGCACGTAAGAGGGAGCATATTACTCCCATTCTGGCCTCCCTCCACTGGCTGCCTGTGTGCTGTAGTTCATTCTAAGATTCTTTAATTTGTTTTTAAATCTTTAAATGCTCTCGCTCCGCCTTACCTCTCTGAGCTGCTCCATCCCTGCGCTCTTCCCCGGTGCCTCAGGTCAGCTGATCAGATGCTCCCGGACGTACCGAGGTCTAAGCGGAAGCTCAGAGGGGATGGAGCCTTTTCTGCTACCGGCCCCAAATTATGGAACAACCTCCCACTGCTCATCAGGCAAGCCCCCTCACTGTCCATTTGTAAAACATGTCTTAAAACCCATTTTTACTCTCTGGCTTTCAACCCAACGTGAGACTCTGCTCTTGCTTTAGTGTTTTGTTGATTTACTGTTTTAACATTATTATCTCTTGTGTTTTATTGTTCTTATGTTGTGTTTTTCTGTTTTATGTCTTATGTTCTATTCTGTTTATGTACAGCACTTTGTCCAGCTGTGGCTGTTATAAATAAAGTTGAGTTGAGTTTGTTTTAAAGGCGCAGTGTGTAAGATTTGGTGACATCTAAAGGTGAAGTTGTCTGTTGTGTCCATCAACTCACCCTCACCCTTCTGAGCATGTAGGAGAACCTATGGTAGACTTCAGCTCTCATTCCAACTCAAATGATGTTGAGTATGTCCACTCTGGCCTACTGTAAAAACATGGCGTCCCCCATAGAGAAGACCCGCTCGTCATGTAAATATATATTAATGAGCTCATTTAATGTAATGTAAAAAAAATAAAACATTTACCGTAGATGATTGTAAATTTATGAAAATATCAGTATGTAATTGTTTTGTAATATTTTCAAACTTGACAAACATAACAAAAATCTTACACACTGCACCTTTAAGTACAAAAAAAGTCTAGCCCGTGGGCCACATGTTTGACACCTCTGTATTTGGCCAAAAGAGAAAAGGACATCAAACTAATTTAAATTTGATGTATGGGGGTTATCGAATATGAACTCAATATGAACACATCTCGTCGGTCACATCTTTTGAAGAGCTTTGTGATTGGTTCATGGTCGAGTAAAACAGCTATAGCGTGCTATAATTAGCCTCTGTAGTCATAAGTGTCTGCATACACCCGGTGTGACAATGGTGATTTATTGCACAGCCCTCAAGGCCATCAGCAGCACACAGCCTCATGTGGTGTTGAGAAGTTACTGTACAGCGATAATGAATGTCTGCCGTGGTTCAGCCTGCATTCCCTCGCTCTGCTCCGCTAATGGATTCTTCACATTGTTTTAAGAGGGAGAGGTGTTTATCACCTCACTAATTTCCACAGCAATCTGGAGCAGATGAGCAATCCATGATTCTCAGCGTGTCAACTGATGTCCTTATAGCTGCACTATAAGGTAAAAGTACCAGGCTGTAGTACCACTTAAAGTAGTTCTCTGGAATAGTGTTGTTATTGGAGTATACAGCTACCTGGGCATCTTGCATGTGAGTCCAGGTTTGGGTTTTGGAGGCAAAATGTGTCCCTATGTTGAAGGCTGCAATTCAAATGTCCCTTTTCGATGAGGCAGTTAAGTCCAGACCCATCTCTTGGTTACGCTGTTATAGGCCAACCTACGCGGCGGGGAACTCTCCAACCATCAAGCGCTGTGCACGTCTCCCACGCATATTGATTCACAGAGATCGACTTCATTCATTGTATGTTCTGTGCTGTTTGAGCTGTTTCCATCAGGTTGTGACACTCAAGGTTCCTTTGTCGCTATCAGTAATAAGTTACCAACTTCCTTTAACAACCTGCATACCTATCAACATAGAAACGTTTGTATCTACCTATGAACCATTCATACACCTGCCCATTGTATCTATTTACCTAGAGAGCCACCTACCTACTCAACAACCTACCTGCATGACTGCTCCTCCACCCACAAAACTACAGGTATCCCCTTGCAGTGACCAGATATCCTACCAAACTGTAGGGGGCAGTGTACCAAACGCTCAAGTCTAAAGCCTGGTTACGATTCAAAACTAGAAGAAGCCACATCGAGGAACGTGTCAGCCGATATGACGAACTCTGCTCCGTACCCATCTACCACCACAGCAAGCTACCGACCTACCCACTGACCTACCCACCTACCTACTGACCTCCAGAAGCCTACGCCCAAGTCCATGAATGCTAGGTTTTACTCTCCGTTGCAAAGTTTAAAAAAAAAAGAATAAATAAGTAAATCCACAGAACTCCAAAGCAGAGAGTGCCAACGTGCACCTGAGCATGTGATTCATATTGTGCTCATGGGAGCAGACTTGAAGTTGTAGATACAGGATGAATAAGCACTGGCCTCAGGTCAAACACTATCTCTATCTATCTTTCTCATATAAAGTCACACATCAATAAAACGTATTGGCAATAATTTAGTGCTGCACTCCCTCAAAGCAAGTCAAACTTTTGATTCCAAAATCAAACATGACCCTCGCTGAAATATAGTGTGAGGGCACTCTTACAGGGTTACTATATATGTATGTGGTGGCTGATTCAGACCCCAGCAGGAAGTAGCTGAGAGAAAAGTAAAAATCTAAAGGTGAGTTCAGAAAGGTCTGAACAGAATGTTCAATGTTTAATGTAAACAAAATAAAGAAGAGTTTTAGGAATTAAACTTCCACCAACCTTGTAGCCCAATCATACATCTTTTAATTGAAAAAGCAAGTGGCTTTTGTCAGCATTTTTTAAGAAGTATTTGGTTTGCTTTTCAGTCTTATCAATTAATTTGGCACTCTTAGATTTAGTTAGTAATTAATTGCAAGTCTTTGGTCGAAAAAGCTCATGTGTATAAGCAGATATGGACGAGTTAGATGAGAACAATAGTGAGGACAGAGGGGAACTTAATAGAAATGGTGGAACTTCATTTACTCTGAAAAGGTCTTGCCACAAAACCCACTTCTGGATGTTGTCAAATCCTTAAATGCAAGCAAACTGGACATCCTGGACAAAAATTAAGAAAGAAAAAAAAGAGAAAATAAATCATAATATGTTACAATTGTCATAATACCTTTGCACAGGATGCATTAAAGGTTCAGTGTGTAAGACGTTTGTCATTTTTGTCACTTCTAAAAATATTACAAAACAATGACATACTGACATTTTCATGAATTTATAATGATGTAAATGTTTTATTTTTATCCATCAACCTAAAATAAGCCCATTAATGTATATCTACATGAGGAGGGGGGTCCTCTGTATGGAGGCCGCCATGTTTTGAAGGTAGTAAAAGTGGACATATACGAAACATAGTTTGAGTTTAATTACAACTGAAGTCTACCATAGGTTCTCCTGCGTGGTCAGAGGGGTGAGGGTGAGGTGATGGACACAACACGCAACTTGACCTCTAGATGTCACCGACTCTTACATACTGCGCCTTTAAGAGAAACATAGAAATGAAGGCTATTCCAGCCACATAGCACCATGTTACAGACACAGGATTACAGAGGAGCAAGGAGTCGAAATGTCAGGTTTGAGGAGAACGTGCTCGGATTGAGATTCAACACCATCCCCTTAATCACTGAGTCATGCAATGCAGCGTGGAACACCGCCGGAGTGTGTACGTACAAGTGCCAGTGTGTACTTGTGTGTGTGTATCATGAAAAGCGGGAGGCACGTTTAATAGAACCTCACATCCATCTCATTGTCGCTCCAAATTGAAATGAGACATTTCACTGTCTTACCTTTTAGCGATGGAGGAATATTAATAAGCCGGGGAAAGACGCCGAAAGGTTAGACAACTTTCTTCCTTTTTTTACACCACGGAGAAATCGTGTGGATTGTCTAAAGTGGTACGAGGCTTCCAGGTGTGTGTGTGTGTGTGTGTGTGGGGGGGGGGGGGTGTGAGGTGGGAGAGTGTCAGAGATTACATAGAGTTGTGTGGATCAAGGCGAGAAAGGTTGATCAAACACGAGTCAGAGGTCCGTTTCACAGGCGCCAGTCTGAGCAGACTTCTCCTCTGATTAATTACAGCTGCTTTAAAGACACTCCACTCAGGGTATAGAATTCTAGTAGTTACCAGGCCATTAACGGTTAGGGTTGAACATCTAATTGACATATCTTAGAATAGAACTGTAGTGGTTGATGCAGAAACAGAGCTAGGTGACTGAACAGAGCACATTCCTCCCCCAAGGCCAAGTAGTCCACTCAAGGAACCATGTTGGAGTTCACTGGATCTGTAGTTATATCAGTGGCTGATCCACCGCCAGGCTATGTTATATGTTATACTGAATACAGTTCAGATTTGATGGTTCACTTTTCTTTTTTTTTTTTACCCTTTTCTGTCATCTGAATTTTACTTAAAGGTGCAGTGTGTAAGATTTGGTGACTTCTAGAGGTGAAGTTGCATGTTGTATCCATCACCTCACCTTCACACTTCTGAGCATGCAGGAGAACCTATGGTAGACTTCAGTTATCATTAAAAGTCAGTAGATGCTGAGTACGAATCCTGAATCAGATTTCTGATTTAGATCCACATCCTGAAGTGACATGATTAAAAAATCAGAACTGGACCTCTTAAAAGATCTAATCATAGAAAATGGTCATATAAACACAGCTTCTTCCATCTCCGGAATTTCTCATTTGTAAAGATCCATAACAAGTATGGAAACACCTGTCCAACAAAAATAAAGACATGTGTTTCCATACAAACAAAGAAAAATAAATGAATAAATCAAATATTGGAAACATAATATCTAATATACTCATTTGAAGTCTCATCATGGTCTTCAACAAGTCATGAAAGATACTAAATATGTCTTGTCTTGTCTTGTGTTCATCAGCTGGTTTCTGACTTAGTGGTGCTTTAGGTCGCACAGATTGTTTACATCGGCTTCATTACAGCTCTTTAACGTTGCAGTAAAACAATGAGCAGAGAGACACAAAAGCTCAGAACTATTGGCTCATGTGAGTCACTCACCTCTATGACAGATTTCACACAAAAACTGATTCGTGCAACTTCAAGGAAAACTGAAAAACCCACTTCACATTTAAATGACATCAGGTCCATCTGTTACAGAAAACGTCATATTCTTTGAAACTGCTGCTTTCAAACAATCTTTCTTTTCCATATTTCTCAGATCCTTTGTACAAGTGCCAATCGGGAGATGAAATTATTTTAAATTATCATTTTATTACAGTCCCCGGCTTGTTATATCACCAGCACTACCTTGGTCTGTTGAGTTTGCTGTCAGAGGTATGAATAGAAAGGAGTCAGGAAAGACAGGGTAACTACACTGTGGGAAAAATAACTCTAATATTATTCCAAAATGATCTGAGCAATAAATCCACTGGCAGTGATGCACCCAGACTCCCGCTTGACATTCTCTGCTCCAAAAATCCACTTGACTCCACCAAGGTCTCTCCTGTGGTCAATTGAGCTGTAATATGATTGGAGGGGAGCAGGCTGCCGTGGCCGAGCAGGCTTGAGTGTTCGTGAGGTTGGTGGTTTAACTCCAATCATTCTCATCCCACAGGATGGAGTGTCCTTGGGCATGATATTGCACACAGTGCCTCAAAGAGAAGGTACAGGATATAATTAAAGGTGCAGTGTGTAAGATTTTGGTCATTTTTGTCACTTCTAAAAATATGAACAAAGCAATTACATACTGACATGTCCACGCATTTACTGTCATCTGGATGTTGTATTTCTTTCTCCATGATCCTTAAATGAGCCCATTAATGCATATTTACATAAGGAGGGGGTCCTCTCTATGGAGGTCGCCATGTTTTTACATACCATAGGTTCTCCTGGATGCTCAGAAGTGTAAGGCTGAGGCGATGGATACAACATGCAACTTCGCCACTAGATGTCACCAAATCTTTCACACTGCAGCTTTAAGTGGATATAAATGTGCTGTAAAGGGCTTTGAGGGGAGGAGTGCTTTATGAAAACAGAGCACATCTGGCTGGCTTACTGTAGTGACTGTAGATGTATTTCTGGATTGTGTGTACATTTCTCTTTCTCATGTGGACACAACACTGAAGATCAAGTAAAGGGTACCAGTACGAATTTTGTCCAAATCTTCAGGGATTATCCAATAAGTATTTGGTGTCACGGGTCAGGTTCACAGTGGCCTCTATCTCAAATCCATCCACGGGGATGTTCTGTCACATTTAAGCCTCTCTCGCAGAAACAGCTGCTGTACCTTTAGTTTTTAAAATGGGGTGAACCTGCTAAAAGAAATGAGATGAACACATCCTCCATGGAGAGTAGTCAGTCTGCCACGTGGTGTATTTACACAGATGGGTCGTCTGTCATGAACACCCCAGAATTGATAATCAGCACGAGGCAATCAAGAACACCGTGGAGCCAAGTTTTGCCCAGTAACAATGCTACCATGGTAACCTGCCTCACACTATTGTTTTGACCCGCAATCCAGAGAAGCTCCCTCAGCTCACATTATCTTGCTTCCGCTGCATCTTGATCTGACTTACAAAGAATTGTGAAGGAAAGAAAAAGTGACTATATTGCTTGTTCACAGGTGTTGGCACACTTGTAATAGCTTTGCCCCAGAAATGGCACGGGAATTTGCGTCTGTGTAAGATAATGAGAAAAGAATTAGCACTCTCATCTGTCTGTTCTTTTCGATGTTAATCAGAGCTGGAGCTGATTTTAGAATAGAATAGAATAGAATAGAATAGAATAGAATAGAATGCCTTTATTGTCATTATACACAACGAGATTGAAGGACAACTCTGGTGGTGCTAAGGGGGAAAACAACAGGGGTACCCTAAATATAAAGTCTATAAAAATAAAATTAAAAATAATAAAAATAAAATAGGATCTGTGGATACATCTAACATAACATTAACCTGTGTAGGCTTAAAGTCATTTTACTGAGGAGTGACTCACAAGAAAAGATGCAGGAATTGGCAAGGGAGAAAAAAAAAGTTTGTTTAGTGGGTTTAGACGTTTTTTTGGCTGAAAGGAAAGAGGTACTGATTGACTGATTTGATGTCAAAGGTCACAGTGTCTGAATGAGGTTGAAAATGACACCTCATAGTAACTTAAATCTTCACTTGATGGAGGCATAGGACCAAATAACCCACTGTAGAGCAGGGGCGTAGACAGACTCCGCTCCCGTTCAAGCGCATCAAACATCGTACAATCATTATCCACACCAACAGTCACCGTCGCCCAACTAAGGATTCACACGCAGTTGGTCGACACATACCACTTCTGACACCATATGTAGCGGGGTTCTTAAGAGAGAGAGAGAGAGAGAGAGAGGGGGGGGGGGGGGAACACCGGAGAGAGAGAGCGAGAGAGGGAGGGAGGGAGAGAGAGAGAGAGAGAGAGAGAGAGAGAGGGAGCGAGAGAGCGAGAGAGACAGAGAGAGACACACACACAGATGGAGAGAGAGCCACTTTGTATTTTACAAAAACATTTAAAAGCCTCTGAAAATATAATTAGTGTATCAGCATATTGAAAAATGAAAAGAAAAAAAAATGTGCAGCATGTGACAGGTCCACAAATGTTTTTTTTTTTCATTTCTGCTGTAGTCTCAATGAATATGCACACACACACACACACACACACACACACACACACACACACACACACACACACTCACCTACACACACACACACACCTACACACACACACACACACACATATTATATGAGCCTGAAAGTTTGATTGACTTACATTGAATTCAAAATGGCGGCCTCCATAAGAGGCAGGTGTAGGTCATTATGTCATGCTTTTTCACTGCGAGATGTCACGAAAAATCACACACTGTCCCTTTAAAAAAATATCGCTATAATATCGTATCATATCGTTATCGTGACCTCCATATCGTGTATCGTGCCGTAGCATGAGATTAGTGTATCGTTACACCCCTATTTTCTGGTATTTGTGTTGTCTTTGTTTGTAGGTCATTGTGCCATGAGTCAACTGGTTTGCCCCCCTTGAGATGAAATTGGTCAGGATGTGACCCCTTAAAGGTGCAGTGTGTAAGATTTGGTGACCTCTCGAAGTGAAGTTGCATGTTGTATCCATCACCTCACTCTCACCCTTCTGAGCATGCAAGAGAACCTATGGTAGACTGCAATTGTCATTAAAGCTCAAAAGATGTTTTACTACTGTAAAAACATGGCGGTCCCCATAGGGAGGTCCCGCTCTTCATGGAAATATACATCAATGGGCAGATATAAGGGCAATGGACAAAAAAATAAAAGGTTTCCATGATTCTAAACTCATGAAAATGAAAAACATTTTTGTTCTTACACACTGCACCTTTAATTAAGTTGAGTTTGACACCCCTGCGTCTCGACACATTATCCAGAGAGTCCCGATCAGTCACCTGTGTTGTATTTACCATAACCCCCTGAGATATTCAGACCCCACAGGTCTCACGTGTTTTGTGCCATGCTCGTTATTCATCGTTTTCAAACGTTTTAAAAATTGAGGGGGGGAGGATCACAACTTCTGCTTCTCTCCTACTTTCCCCGAGACAATTGTTTAGAATATCTCCCGCTAGACCTCACGCAGAGCCAAAGGATGGTGTCGCGTCACTTTAAATAAACCAAAGTTCCCAATTTGCATCTTATTTTTAGCCGTCTCACTGTCACCGGCTGGCAGAGTCCCGTCTCCTGTGTCAAAGCATTGGCGTGTGTGTGTTTTGGCGTGATTAAGATGCGCACTTACCGTATATGTGTGTGTGTGTGTGTGTGTCACACACGGGCGCACATACGTCTTCATGAGGCTCCGGCGCTCGCAGACGACGGCGACGACGACAATCTCTTTGGCTTTGCCAGCCTGAAAGAGCGCAGGAAGTAAAAGCAATGGGATTCGCTGTAATTATGCGTCTCGCTCTCGGTGAGCGAGGTGGCATTAGGGAACAAATGACAAGCTGTGAAGAAACTGTGAACACGGCGCTAAGTGAAACTCCCAAGCCAAGAGACTCCTGTGAAGTCTGTGAAGGATGCGCCTCTGCCACCTCCGCGCTCGCTCCTCCATTTATTTCAAAAACCGACAGAGGCGCTTTTTGAATCATTTATTCTGCTCGGCGTCATGAATCACTCTCCGCATGATTTGACGGAATATTGAATCCAAACACGGCTCATCTGCTTTCTGTCACAGAGACTTTAACGACAATCACCACAAATATTGATTTTCGTTGTTTGAACGTTTTTTTGTCGTTTTTTTGTTGTTTTTTTCACGGTGGCCTTTGTAGGGGGCGCCAACACTTCCTCTTATTCAGTGCAGACATAACTGTTTAATCTGTATTCAAGGCTTCAGATGTAATTTCTTTGACACCCTCTCACACACACAGTCAGCAGCTAGTTGACAGACATAGAAGTGGCATGGGATATATATATATATATATATATATATATATATATATAATATACGTATATGCTGTTTGATCAATTCCATTAATATCAAACATCAGTTATAATTGATAGTGGTAATATTGTGATTCTTTGACAACCTGTGCTGTTTTCTTCAAATCTTTTTCTTCACATCTAAATCATGAGCTCACTCTGACCTTTGAGTGTTTGAATCGTATTCGTTGAGTTCAAGTACAAAGGTTACAGAAAATCCTGCAGAGCTCCTGAGATTTCACCGTCCAGAGACTCAGGGGTCCAACAAGCCCCCGGGTCAGTCGAGCTTCACCTTTGAGCCGGAACCAGGACGAGCTGAGGACGTAACTGTCCCGGCTCTCGGAGCAATTCACAATATCTTTTATTCATGTTTGAAAAAATGGAAGTGAGCACTTACATGTGGCTGTCAATCAACAGCGCAATTCAAAGGTGCATAATCACTTGCAGGGCTTAGTTTTCACTGGGCGACTTTGGAAACACTGACCCGAGAGCTCCAGGAAGTCGGGCTTGTGGCTGAAGATGAGGTAGTTGTTGGCGATGAAGTGCAGCAGCCAGACGTACAGCTGCTCTGCGTTGTGGCACTGAGGGGAGACGCAGACCGGCCCATCAATCATTCAAAGTCAAGTAATCAATTACTAATGGACTTTTAAATGCCAAGAAAATAATTTTCACATTCTGACAAAGGAGGCGTGTGACCCGCGGACTCGGTGTGGACGGCCACTGACCTTGGCTCGGCGCAGGAGTCGCACCACGCTGATGCCTGTGGACGCCAGCTCTCTGCTGGGCATGCTCTGCAGGTACGCGCACACACACACCTCACACAGGTGCTGCAGGCGCTTCACCTGGTACATCTCCGCGCACACCAGCACCGCCATGGCCTGCAACACACTAGCTGGACACACAAACACACACACACACACACACACACACACACACACGATACACAGCTGATTTATAAATGCATGTGTATCATCCTGTTTGTGTTGCACATGTTATCAGTCACCAGTCGGGCAGATGGATATTGTTTCTACCATGTACCATTATATACCATGTTAAAGGTGCAGTGTGTAAGATTTCGGTCATTCAGTGATTCCACACCGTCATTTTCATGAATTTATAATCCGCTGAATATCGTATTTTTTCCCCCGTGACGATGAATGTTTCTTTACATGAGGAGCGGGTCCACTCCATGGAGGCCGCCATGTTTTTGGTCGCTAGGAGCAACCGGGTGCCTTGGCTCACTCTGCTCTAAGACATTCCCCCTGCGCTCCATGAAAATCTCTTCAAACAAACAAACGTCATTTCAACCACTTCCGATTTTCCGCCGTGTATTTGTGAATACGCACAGTCGGCAAATCCCCCTGAAGACGGCAAACAAATACATTTTTCCACAATGTCAAATTACATCCCTCAATACATCAATGCACATGTCAAACAAACAAGCGTTGCCAATCCCATTATGTAATGCGGGCGCGCTAAATCAAATGAGCCCTGATGTAACCTGATTCCTGATATTTATGAGTCAAAGACCTCCAATAACATCCCCCACACCCCCCCCTCACACACACACACACACACACACACACACACACACTCACCCTCTGCTGCTGCACTGTCAGCTCAGCAGCATCCATTACACCGGGCTCATTCTCTTTCACTGCACACTCGCGCAAAATGTTCTAATCAGCGTTAATGAGATTGTCCTGTGCAGAGAATAGATCAGTGATGTGAATGAAGAGGCTCTGCCTTTGACTTCACACCTTCCTCCTCCTCCTCGTGCCGTCACCTTGCTTTGACCTTGAGCGCTGAGCTCTTACGTAACAGTGCGGCGGCTTCTTGGCTCTAATTTCCTGTTTCCACGAGTCAACCCGATCTGCCGTATCTCCGGGAAACAGCTTGTTTACTCCGGCTCCGACCGAATCTGGATGTGAAGGGCTGCGTCTTTAAGGTTCTGTCCTCCTCTCATCAGCTCGAGATGAGATGGAGAGCTGCCTATTCACACCAGTCCGTCCTGCAGATTGACCAGGCAACATCACCGGACGTGATGACGGCAGTGACGGCTCGAATCAATCTCTGTTCAATCTCTTCATCAAACGAAGGAATCAGACACCCAGTCATTTGTGTTTTCTTGTGCTGTCATCATCTGTTGTCGAGAGGCGGAAACCGAGAGGGACTGCAGTTGTGATGTCACCCTGGTTGTCATGAAAACAGATGTGCTTACACACACACACACACACACAGTTATGATTCCTCAAACTGATTTCCTGAGACACTAAGTTAAACCATGTCTTCACATTAAAATCTCATGTTATTCGATTCATCTTTGAGTTCACACACGTAGGTCCCCACAACGGGAGTAACACCTGGACACACACACACACACACACACACACACACACACAGATCCTTTACAGAGAGCACTGCATAGCCTTACTGTTCAACTTTAACCACTAGGGGGCAGAGCATTAAACACCAAACCAGCATGCTTGGATAAACAGGCTTCTCCACAAGTAGATAGTAAGTTCAGTGTGTGAAATTCAAATTCAAGAGTCTGTATTTCTACTGATGGATGAGGAAGATCAAACAATAAGAACCATCACCTGCATGTCAGTGAACATGACACAAACCATTGGATGCAATCAGCTGCTCAAATTGTCCTCATTTGATTTCGCTGCCGTCAGGGATTTATCACAGCTAATGACTTTGCACAGTTTGCCAGATCCAGACAACAAAGAAGAAAACAACAACAACAGCGCGTGTGGGGTCGTGGTTTGGCACAAAGCGCGAGGCGCTGATGCCATGGCTTGATGTTGTCATCTGGAGAGCTCATTTGATTTTGCGCTTCCGGCCGTTCTCACGCTGGCAGCTCCTCATGCAGATGGATGAGTGGTGGTGAGGCCCAGAGGAAATCTGTCTTTGAATGTTCTTCTTTCAGATGTGCTCTGAAACAGGGCTGTCGAACACAGGCTCCTATCTGACTTTAAAGGTGCAGTGTGTCAAATTTGGCGACACCTACTGGTACTTATATTGTGTCCATCACCTCACCCTTCCTGTTGGCGCGTGCAGGAAAACGTAAGGAAGCGCTTAGTAGTCGTCCACTCTGAGCTGTTGTAAAAACATGGCGGCCCCCACGGGGGGGAGCCGCTCCTGATGTAAAGACATGTTCAGGGGCTCATTGTAGTGTTACGAAAAAAGTCATACATTGTGGTGATTTTACATTTGTAAAAATGTTTGTATATAATTACTTTGTCACTCTATTTAATTGACGCAATGGACCAAACTCTTACACAAGTGCATTTGTTTAAATGCTTGAATCTATTCTACAAAGGGAATAGTATGGAGTTGTTGTTGTTTAGCGGTTGTTCTGCTGGGATTTTACTGGTCCCGCCCACTTGAGCTCGAATTGGGCCACATGTGGCCCCTCCAGTGAAATGAGTCTGACAGCCGTGCTCTGAGGGCAGCTGAGGGCAGTTTGTAGGTCAGGAGCTCAGGCGTCGAAAACAACGGGCAATTTCGAGTGAAGCTGAGAGGAGCGTGAAGGTGTGAACAGCGAGAGCACGCAGGAACGACAGGAGTGGTATCGTGACGTTAACATGGCCGCCACGTCCAGCCCTGCTCTCCAGCCCGGGGCAAGGCCGGTGCACCGGCTCAGCTCCGGGGACTCCCACTGGAAACTGCTGCTGCTGCTGCTGCTGCTGCTGCTGCTGCTGCTGCTGCATCAGACCGTAAGAGTCGGCACAGGCTGACAGAGGCAACCAAACAAGCTTTTCTAACGAGCCTCACTGGCATTAAAAAGTCATTTTAAGCAAATAAAAGCTTATCTAATGCAGCTTTAAGTTAAGCATTTGTTTTCGGCAGCACCCACAGGAAGCAGTTAAAGGCGGATGAATGAGAAACTCGGCGAAAGCCATCCATCGCCACGCTATTCAAAAACCTGCCACGGGCTTTTAATTAATCCAGCAGATAAAAGAGAGGAGAGGCTCCTGCTGTTACTATAATTAGCAGCTCCTGCCAGAGCCCGGCCCGTCCCGTTTCATCTCAGGGTCTCCAGCAGTGACAGTGCAGTGGTTTGGTTTCCACTGTGGAGAGCACGTGTGTGTGTGAGTGTGTGTGTGTGTGTGTGTGTGTGTGCAGGGAGCTCACCAGGGCAGCAGGAGTCGGTGTAGAGGTACTCCAGGAAGGAGAGGAAGGTGTCCGAGGAGACGCCGTGGATCGGCACCACTCGGCTCCGGGCCTCCGCGTACTTCCCGCTGAACATGGCCGCCATGACGTCACAGCGAGCCACCAGCACGGCGCGGTGAGCCGGCAACACGCTCCCTGCCAGAGGAGCATGTGTCAACGGCTCATAATCAATATCGTGGTTATTGGGTGATCGGAATACAATGCGCGCGCGTGGTGAATTAGCCGCTGATCTCGTTGACTCTGGGACTGTCACGGGTGATTGGTTCGGGTTTGAGTGGAAATCTATTTTGGATGTTGGACAGAAACGAATGGACGTAAAGAGAAAGAGAAGGGGAATGAGAAGGGAGGGAGGATGAATGGATGAATGGATGACTGCAGCGATGGAGGACGACTGAAGCGGTGCGTTCAAATGGAGGATTGATATTTGGATGAAGGGAGGAGAGGGAAGATGAAAAACGAGAAAGATGGGCGGAGGGGGGGGGAAGAGGGCCATGTGTACGGATGAAATGAATGGATGAGGGGAGGATGGGAGATAAAGGGATCTATTTGGGGTGATGGGAGGACGGAGGATGAAGGGATGAGGACAGAGATTAGAGAAAGAGGGGGATGAAAACCGGGAATACACGGAGAGAGGGAAGGACTGACGGATGAAGGGATGCATGTAGAAATGAGGGAGGAACGATGGAGTTAGAGGGATTCTTGGAGGGATTAGGGGAGGAGAGAAGATGAAGGGATGAAAAAGAGGAATGCAAGGAATGTGGGTATTGTTTAAGAATGAAGGGGAACATGATAAGGGAAGGAGGATGAAGGGGACGATACCAGATGGAGGGATCATATAGGGCGATGGAAGGATGGTGGATGAAGGGATGAGGACAGGGATAAGAAAAAGAGGAAGAAGAGATGAAAGTGAGGATGAAAACTGAGAACGTATGGAAAAGGACTTGGATGGATGGATGAAAGGATGCATGTAGGAATAAGGGAAAAAAGAGGAAGAGAGGAAGGAGAGAGGATGAAGGGATGAGGGTAGGGAAACAAAATGAGGAATGCAAGGAATGTGGATGAACGGATGAGAAAGAGAGCGTAAGGGAATACGTGTGACGAGTGTGGGATGTGAGTACAGCTGAGGGATGAAGGGGTGAATATAAGGACATGAGAAAGAAGATGAAGGGATGAGGGACAGAGGATGGAGGGATGGGGGGCAGAGGATGGAGGGATGGGGGACAGAGGATGGAGGGATGGGGGGCAGAGGATGGAGGGATGGGGGACAGAGGATGGAGGGATGGGGGACAGAGGATGGAGGGATGAGGGACAGAGGATGGAGGGATGGGGGGCAGAGGATGGAGGGATGGGGGGCAGAGGATGGAGGGATGGGGGACAGAGGATGGAGGGATGGGGGGCAGAGGATGGAGGGATGGGGGTCCAGATGAGATGTTTCTTTCTGAGGAATTGGAGACAAACAGTTGGATTGGTTGACGCGTGGTTGTGGATGAGGTGGGGGTGTGGCCTTGTGGGTGACATCATCAGTCGCTCCCTTCATCATCCAATGGCGCGCAGCCTGCAGTGTTCTGCGAGGATCTGAGGTGCAGGGATCAGTATTGATCATTCCGTTTGTGTGATTCCTTCACAAAGGTGCAGCTGCCATGAGTTTGACAGGAGCAGGAAGTCGGCCTGTCGCTTTGTTTTGATTCGTTTATCTATTTTTGAATCTTATCGCGTCTCCGGGTGGGTGACCACGCCCGGCGCCCAGATCGTAATTCGATCTCAGCGCGTTTAAGTGTGACCTTCCTCTGCTGGAGTGATGGTGCATGTGTTTGTCAAGTCTGATAGATCAGCATCCTGACCGCGCCCCCCACCCCCACCCCCCGCCTTCGCTACTAGCCCCGCCCCTCTTTGCTCCCGGCCTTCACCACACCTTGCACCATGAAGATGACGTCCGAGTAGAGAGGAGAATTGAAGAGGTTGACAAGCGTCTGGGGGCCGAGTTGAGCTGCCCGTGCACTGGGGGTATCCCTGGGGCCCTGCCCACACACACACACACACACACACACACACACACACACACACGCACAGAGTTAACATGACTGTGCGCTGGGTGTCAGGTACTAGTTATGAGCCCAATTAGAATTCAGAGCATCGCCCCACCTTGCCTGTGGAATACAAATGCTGTCTGCCAGTCTCGTTCAGCGCAACCAAAACATGCTTGGGCGCCGTCGCCAAGAACGACAGGATGAACGCGGCCGAGAAGAGACTGAGCGGCGGCCGCCC
>JAFBJT010110208.1:47500-50812 GCA_016785325.1 Chascanopsetta lugubris | reverse complement strand
GGGGGGGGGGGGGGGGGGGGGGGGGGGGGGGGGGGGGGGGGGGGGGGGGGGGGGGGGGGGGGGGGGGGGGGGGGTTTGCCTCAGGTGTGGGCATGCACAGGTGAGTCACAGGTGCAGCCGCTGTCACACGCTGCATATTTGAGGAGTATCATCACAGGGCGGAGGGAGCAGTTAGGCGCAGGGCTCGCCGCGTTGCCTCCCTCCTCGTCAGGCGAGGGATTCTGATGTGTCTTTGTGTGGAGCGCAAGGAAGCGTCGCGCTGCCGCGAGACACCTGGCGGTCGTGTTTGCGGAGGCAAGAGATGAGCGGGGCTCATGCTCCGAGGGTTGGGGGGGGACGCAAGACGGGTCCCGCTTCACTACCGTGAGATGGGACAAGGACTGACTGTTGATGACGTCCCGAGTTTTCAATCACGTGCATGTCGGTAGATGGTGTAGACTGCGCGTGTCACTGTACGTAGGTCCTGCAGGTGGGTGGATGCATGTGAGTGAAGGCTGCACTTTGAGACTTGAGTGGGTCAGTCACTGTTTTCTTCTCACCACGGATCAAACAACAAACCTGGCGAATGGACGTGTAGCGTCCGTGTTTTGTTGACGTCCTGCGGTCGTATTCGTGTATTGATCATTGGACTGACGTGATAACAGTTATTATGTTATATGGCAACGTGTTGTCACATTTCATAGATCTGTGAACACATTATGGAATGTTACATAGTTCAGGAGTGCACAAGGATATTTGTTTCATAAAATGTGCATTTAAAGATTCATTTTGATTAGATTTGAAATCAATATTTTTGGGACAAATTAAGGGCTCATTGAGCAATTGATGTTTGTTTGTTATAAACATGCATGCATCCAGGTGCATACGTAAAATACATTTAATAAGAATAGGTATTATTGACAGATGTTGTGACCAAATGATAGATAAAAACAATGCTTTAAATGTTCACTTCATGAGTACATACATAATTTAAATTATTATTTGAAAAAGTTCAATGGGATTATCATTAAGAAGTGTGTGTGTGTGTGTGTGTGTGTGCGCGCGCGCGTGTGTGTGTGTGTTTGTTCCACTCACACCCTATCTTGAGCGTAGTGCCCATGTGACTCAGCATGGTTCCTGTGGTCATATAATGGGGATGCCCTGGCACACAGACCATAATCATCTCCCTCTCCATCTCTCAACATTAAAGGCCGCTCATTTCTCCACCATGTAATAAAAGGGAACTTCCACTTCGTCCCGTACAACAGCTTGTAACTTTGTACAAATCACATGTCCGTCCAGAGCCTGGCGCGTCCCCACTGGTGTTTATATCACTCGCCGTGAAAGCTGCAACATCACACGTTAAAAACACAGCGGCTTTACGGGATCCGCTGCGTTACTTGGTTTTTGATGCGGCAGTGAGAGTGGCGTGGAAATCTGAGGGGAAGAGCGAGGGAGCGAGACGGGGGAGGAGGGACCGATACAAACATGGAGACGTTGAAGGTCGGTGTTGTGCTCAGGAGGAACGGCGGGAGTCTGAGAAACACTCCAAATAAAGCAGGGGAGGAGAGGGAGGGAGGGAGGGAGGGATCTGTGCAGAGAGGAGGGTGGGGAGAGGAGCACACACACACACACACACACACGTACACACACACACATGCAGACACATGCAGACGTGTTTCCATGCAAACATGCCGGGCGGTTAGGTGGGAGGATGTAAGGGAGAGGGCTACACCCTTGTGTGAAGCTTTGTTGTGTGACACACAGACAGCCCACCCTAACATTCCCACCCCTATATTTGGCCTTGAATACAATTGCAGGTTAGAGAGAGAGAGAGAGAGAGAGAGAGAGAGAGAGAGAGTGACAAGTCGGACCGGGCCAGGCAGGCAGGCAGGCAAGCTGAGGCTGAGGACAAGGGCAGAGTTCCATGAGTGGAAGTGGGAGCCGCTGTGATGGAGTGACTGTGATGCAGAGATGGCTCAGATGAGATGGAGACTGTGCAGCATCACAGAGAGTGGAGGTCTGAATGTTTGCAGTGTGTTCAAGTTATTTGATTTTAGGGTGAGGGTTAGTTTTTTTCATTCACATTCCTATGCACCCAGTGCATCCTGGGAAAATCCCCCCAGACACGCACATGTCAGTAAATAAAGCTATTGCAGGTATGGAATTGAAAGAAATATTTTTTCTGTATTTAAAAAAAAAAACAAAATCCAACTTTGATCTTTTTTTATATAAAGGAATGTGGCATTTTTCTGATGTAAATTACAAAGTTTTCTGCACATTTTATATAATGTTTCTGTGTATTTTTTTCATTCATATTTGGGTGTATGTTAACCCCAACATTCGATTTAGAATATTTTATCTTGAATTAGTTTTAAAACGTCCCTTATCCAGTGTCAGCGCCTTGATTTGTGGTCTTGATGAAGATTTTGAGTGCGACACATTTTGTGCTGTCTGAATTTGTAAAAACCTGAAAATGATAATGATATGCAAATAATCAGATGGAAATAAGATGAATCAAATAATATTTTTTTAAAGTATACATTCATGTGTATTCCAATCCAATCTCACATATTTACTGCGTCAGTTACAAAGCTGCACAGCTTCTGTTGACATCTTTGCCACACAGCGAGATCTGAAGAAACTTAAATTAAAGCAGCCTCCTCTCTGTCACACTCTCCAAAATACTTTAAATCATTAGATTTATTTTAAAAGTTTGCAAACACACACACTGACAATAATTAAACTCTTTGTACAAAATTAGACACGAAAAATCCCTAAAAAACAGAGACTTCTGTCAATGTGGTGCTCGTGTTTTTCTATGGATTTTTTTTTCCCGCTCTTACGTTTCATGTTTTATCCATGTGTGTAGACACAAGTGTGTGTGCGCGCGCACAGGCGCGCGCGCGTGTGTGTGTGTGTGTGTGTGTGTGTGTGTGTGTGTGTGTTATGGTAATTATACAGTAGTGGCCTGGTGGTGGGACAGTAAATCAACTGTAGAATGACTTGGATCGGTTCACTCTGCCGGCAGCACTCCTCACCCTAACCGGTCATCAGGGAGGGTCACACTCTCAGAATAAGTACTGTGTTTGTGCATGTGTGTGTGTGTGTGTGTGTGTGTGTGTGTAGAATATTGTGTGTGTGAGTATGCACAGTATGTGTATATGTGGCCGGTGTCATGCCTGTGTGTTTGCATACACCTATGCATTGGATGAATGTCAGCATCCACATGTCGTGAGGGGCATCTCTGTGTGTGTGTGTGTGTGTGTGTGTGTGTGTGTGTGTGTGTGTCTGCGCATGCAGCATGGGCGTGTCGGTGTGTTTGTATGTGCA
>JAFBJT010110208.1:0-45000 GCA_016785325.1 Chascanopsetta lugubris | reverse complement strand
TAAGTTGACACTAACCCATTTCAACAATTTGAACATAAAAGTTTGAATTAAGAGACAACATTAAAAAGATTTCATGTTTATTTTCTAATAAATGAGGTAAAACACACATTTAATTCAGGCCTTTGTATGAGAATAGGCTTTTCCTTCTGTCTCCGAACGCCTCAAACGATTCCAGCACTTACTAACGTCCAGACAGCACAGCACCACAGCACAGCCCATAAATGACAGAGACGAGGCTGAGCTGCCAGAGCCCTGACATGGGGTTGGGGGTGAGGGTGGGGGGACGGGTGGGGTGGGGGGGGCGGTGTTGTTATGTTATAATGAAATAAAAACCCTAAGGACTGAGTAACAGGAAATGTGTCACCAACGTCTGTCACGAGCTGAGGCTTCAGGCTGAGAAGTCGGTTTAATGAATTTAAGCAAATACATGACATCAAAGTGGGCGGAGTCTGCTCAGATATTTTTAATGGCTTATAATTGTAGTCATGTTATTGTATGTGTTTTGTCTATAAATATCAAATGTATGTGGCCAGAATTTTGGTAAAATGGTGGAGTAATTTGATAATAAAAATAATAATAATAATAATGATTTTTAATAATATTACAATTAATACTATTATAATAATGGGGATAATAATAATAATAATACTAATACTAATAATAATAATAATAATAATAATAATAATAATAAAGTAAATGTAACCAAGTAACTGGTCCTCCTCTGAGGACATAAAGCGTTTAATAGATGTTTTATGGACACATTAATCATTATTAATTAATAATTAAACATTATTGACAACATAGATATGAAAAGTAAGGCAGTATCTTAGATAAAAGGAGAGATGTTTTAAGTATTCACAGTGTGGCAGAGATGAAGGCAGTCGCCATGACAGCTGTAATGACAGAGGTGTTGTCAGTAATGGCAGCGCAACTGTATGTGGACAGGCTTTAGAGATAGTAACTGATATTATCATTAGGTTCCCAGGGAGGAGGCCAGGAATAGAAAGTGCTGTGCTCAGCGTCACATTAAAACCCCTTTAAGTTTGATCTATTTTCCAACAAAGGGGTTTTGGGGCGTCCCCCTCAGTCGCCCACCAAACCACGGCCCCTCCGTCACCCTCCGTCTTTTCACAAGGGAAAAAACTCTGCATGCAGCTCTAGATGAAGGTCAGACTCCTCCTCCTCCTCCTCCTCCTCCTCCTCCTGTCCTTGCACCAGCAACCTGTGCTGCCACCCTCCTGCACCTGATATCATTATCACCCCCCCCCCCCCCCCCCCCCCCCCCCCCCCCCCCCATCCTACCCCCCCCCGCCCCATCCTCACCCCAAACTCCTCCATCCCTCTGCTCCTCACCTCTCCCTCTGGTACCTGACACTTTACCTCTCAGCCTCCCTCGGCGTCCCTCACCCTCTTCTACCACCCTTTCTGTCTGTGTCCCCTCTTTTTCTCAGCTCTTCCTCCCCTACCTATCACTGCCCGGCCCCCCCCCCCACTCTCCTTTCTCTGCATCCCTCTCTTCTTTCTGACACTCTGTGTGTCTCTGGTGAACTTCCTTCTGTGTTCCATCTGCCCCTTTCCCACCTCTCCCACTCCCTTCCAGCAGACCCACCTACTCAACGGGTGTTCGCCATACATGCGGGCGGACACACACACGGCCTGGAGCTGTCAACACACGTCCTCGGACGGACACGACTCTGCCGAGGTCCGACAGCAGGGGGAGCGTCGGGCTGCCAGGGAGGAGAGGAGAGGAGGGGAGGGGGGATGAGAAGTGGTGAGGCCCCTCAGCCTCTTATCCTGCAGAGTGAGGCTGAAGGACAAAGTGAAGAGAAAACAACTGTTTTTCTCATCTACTTTTTTGAGAAATAAAAATAATGATAATCTTGCAGCTGCCAATTTTGATCTTTTCTGCTTTGCCATGGACAGTCCCCCACCCCCGGCCCCTCCTCCTGCTCATCTCATACTGTTCGAACCTGAAAATGGCACACACAAAAAACACCTTATTGTTTGGTCAAATAATAGATTTCTTTTTTAATTCAGAAAATGAACCATCAGAAATTTGAAGATGATCATTCAGTTTATGGATGGATGAGATAGATAAGGCTATGTACTTGACTAAGTATATAACTATATTTAATACAGTACATTGAATTGGATATATAAGGCAAACATTATTATTATTATTATTATTATTATACTATTGTTATTGATATTATTATTGTTGTTGTTGTTTGCTATAGATTCAACGCACTGACAAATCATTTGACATCACAAAAATTCTGAATATTTGATATCTAATATCTGTGAAACAGATCGGGCTTTCTTTAGTCTTAAATCACATTAAAATGAAAAAAAAAAGATATATAAGATATAAATAATCATCATATTTCACAGACTGATTAATTATAATCAGCCTTTGACATTATGGTCTATCCTGAAAGGTAATTCTATTGTAAAGTCACCCTTCACCCATAGGTTAAAAATAAAGTGATATTGGGATCGTAGTTCTTCTACATGATATATTTATGAGGCTTCCGACAACATATAGTTTGTCAGGGCTGGATGAGCAGTATTGCCTTTTACGAGGTCAGGTTTATGGCAGGAATTTTTAGATTGGCGTATATTTATGTTTGTTTACATTTGGCTGCAGCGATGAATAAGTTGTACCTTTGACTGACAGCAATTTTATGACTTACAGCTCAGTTCTGATGGTACCTCTCACCATAACAGTCCTATGATCTGTCTGCTGCCCCCACCTGCTGGTTAGAGAGATATCATGTTTTTGTTACTCAACAAATTGAACCCCGGCCAATATCTGTGTGTGTGTGTGTGTGTGTGTGTGAGAGAGAGAGAGAGAGAGAGAGAGAACATTCTACACAAAGCTATGTGCAGTCACTTCCACCCACTTAGTTTCCTTGGATCTGCTTCACCGTGATCTCTCTCCCACACCTCATCTCCTGCACCCGTTGGACCCGACGGTAAAAGAGACATCGGGCCCACTGGCCTTCAATGGGCGAGCGCAGGTAATCAGCCGCCCTTGCGCACGGTCCGAGCAGTTTGTTGTTTAGAGCGTGCCGACGCTCGCGGGCCGCAGGAGGTGGGAGAGGCTGTGACCTTAAGAGCTGTGGGGCCTGCACTGTCTAATTCCATGTTTATGGTTTGGCCGTCTATAACGCGCACACAGATGGAGCGGCCCAGGCCACAAGCACACGGAAATATCATCATGCGCCCTCTCCACTGCTAATTGGTGCCTTGGTACCATCCCTCTGGTGAGGACACAGCTTTGCGCTGGGCGTCCTGCAGAGTAACACGAGCTCCTGCCATATACACAGTATTAGTCACATCGTGAATAATGGCATTAAAATGCTATCGACGACAAAGTAAAGCGACAAAATGAACTCGTTTGTGTGTAAACTCGTGTTCTTAAACCTTTGCTGACAATGACATGTAGCTGACACGGTAATTTGATATTTTTGATTCTAAACAAATCAAAACAATCTCAAAAATATTGATCCCTTGGGTGCAGTGTGTAAGATTTGGTGACCTCTACGGGTGAAGTTGCTTGTTGTATCTATCTACCTCACCCTTCTGAGCCTGCAGGAGAACCTGTGGTAGACTTCAATTGTCATTAAAACTCAAAACATGTTTATTACGTCCACTTTTACCACTGTAAAAACATGGCGGCCTCCATTGACAGGATCCTCGTGTAAATATACATTAATGGGCCCATTTAAGGGTAATGGGAAACAATAATACATTTAGGTTATTATTAATTCATGAAAATGTGAGTGTAATTGTTTGGTAATATTTCCAGAAGTGACAAAAATGGCCAAAATCTTACACATTGCACCTTTAAGTATTTTTCTTTGCAAAACACCTAGAATAGAATAGATCAGAAATAGATCATTATTATTTAGCTTGGTTGAATGAGGATTGCATGCCACGCAACAGGAGTTGACATTTTTAGAACATTGAAATTATACAGCGCTTGCACATTATGGTTTCCTTGGTAACGGTGCAAATCACTTTGAATCTCACCAATGTTTTACCACTCGGCGTTAAATCTGATGCTGCACAGACTCGTTTAATTCCGACAGATACGAGATTTATGAACGTCAGCGGGTTGAAAGCAAAACACGTGTTCTGTCCCCTTCACAAGGAAGCGCATGTTTTCGTACGACATCGGCGCTTTTACGTTTCCTGTCACAGGTGTCGAAAGCGATAGGTGAACACGTGAATACGTGCGAAGAGGCCATATGCATTTTCACATGGGGACAATGCACGGCTCTATGGGAGGGGCGTTGGAGGCCTGACTGGCTTGCGGTGCTGTGGGTGAAGTGAGGAGGACAACAAAGTAATTATGGGACGACTAAGGATAGACGCAGAGCCGGGGCGAGGGAGGAGTCGAGTCAGGGGCGAGGGAGGGAGGGGTGTGGTGGGGTTGCAGGGACCTGCTGGTGTCTCCATCACGGCATGGGAGTTAATTAGCCTCTGACTGCGGTGGCAAATATGATCTGCACCCATCTGGAGCCGGGGGAGGGGGCTTTCCACCAGACTTGTTTGTTTGTTTACCTGTCGCTGCAGCAAAGTGTCACACTCATCCACTCGCACTTTGCTGCTTCTGCCTGTTCCCTGTGTTTCCAGAAAAAACAACTTGTGAGAGTATATGTATATCTATCGGCCAGCAATGGATCAAATACATATTCTTTTTGCAAATAATGTAATATAAAGTTATTTGTAGAGCAAAGCAATGAAAGCAATGCACCGCCTACGTCTCCACCCATCCACTTCCACGCACAGTGCAAAACAATACACTGTTATCCTGAATTTAAGATAAAGAAACAAACTCCAAAAGACAGATATGGTGATTTTAAAGAAAAGGTAAATAGTGTGAAAATGACATGAAAAAAATGTCAATACACATGAAAAGGAGGGAAAATGCAGTACTATCTGAATTTTAAAAAAAATAGAAGAGTTCAAATGCAATAAATAACAATTCCTCTAACTGCACTTCTGTCATTGTCCACAAGGGGGCAGGATTACATTGTTTCCTCTGCAGAATGCAAATGTGGTCTGCAGCAATTGTGTTTTTCAGTGTGTGGGAGAGAGAGGGGGGAGAACAAGAGGCACTGTAAGAGCAGATTTAACATCTTCATTCAATCATTGTCAGTGGCACATAGACATGACTCATACAGTCAGATAAGACCACAAGTTAGTTGATGTAATATACCAACAATGGCCTTTATCTACAGGTGCAAACAATCAACATTTTCATTTGGTTGAGTAATTCAGTTATCATTATTATTATTATTATTATTGTTATCATTATCATCATTATTGTTATAGTTTTGTTTTCTTCATTGTTTTATTACCTTTTATTCTATATGAGTATCATTTTACATCAACATTCATTTATATCATTTCCGTGTGATTACTGATGTGTCCAAACATAATCACTCGACATATTCTATCCCTCGGCAAAACTAGACATTCTCAAACTTACCATACAAAGTGAAATGAGATAATGTATGTGGTCGGTTTAAAATAAGTGTGTTTTTTTTTTCTTGATGACATAACTTATCATGTTATCATTTTAGTAGGAATGATTTTCGATTGTCTCTTCATCCGCAGTAGTTTTTATTCACCTTGACCTTTAACCTCTCAGCTCTAAAATCTCTACAAAGGGAAACATTGATGAAAATCCATCCATGCTTCGTTTGGATCATTTCAGTCTGACCTCACAACAGAGGCCCTCTGCCTCTCATCAGTGTCCAGCAGCAGCAGCAGCAACAACTACGTTTCCCACAATGCCTCACTTCCTGAGCGCACGTGTCAGCGCTGCCAGCGAAACCCGTTCGCACGTCACATTCCTGCATTCCCTCTTCCCTCCTGTCTGGGACGTCGCCGGATTCTCCTCCACACAAAGTAATCCTCTCTCCCCTCTCTCTTCTCCCCCAACACACCCATGACGCGGCGGGTCTGAGCGCAGGAGGTGAACCCCTGTTCACCCCGCAGACTCTCTCTCACCTCGGGTAAGGATTTATCTCCGTTCGTTAAGCCGGGTGGAGGAGTGTGTGAGTCGGCAGGAGTTGCTGCTACATGCCAGCGTTAACACTTCTGTATACAAATACGCGTGGCTCTGTGTTAGCTTCAGCCGTTAGCGACCTGTTGTTAGCCGTTACTCCATTTAGCTGGTTGTTGTGTTGGGGTTAGCATCGTTGAACGTGGTTAGCATTAGCCGTAAAGTGTCTTGTTGTTTACAGTTGGGACTTAAGAGCTAGCTAGGAGCTTAGCCGGCTGGTTAGCCGCAAAGCTTGCGTCACCATTGTTACCGGTGAGACGCAGCCAGCCGGGCAAGGACACTCATCACAGAGAACAGGGCGTGGAGCCGTCTCCAGATGTGGCTTCGTGACTTTGACAGGGACGGTGTTGTGTTGCAGCTGTGTTTGTTAGCATTAGCATTCCCGACCTGAGGAAACAGTACTTGGCTAACGGGCAACATTAGCATCCCAGGAAGCATGGGCGTGGTTATGGCAGTGCTTCATACATAGCTGTGTAGCCCTCTCTGCCCATACTGGCTTTAGCTAATGTTTTGATTCCATTATTATGCTGAGTTCTAGCCATTCGCTGTGCATTTCGTTTGGTTTCTGTTGGACAGGAGTGGCAGGAGAGAGGGGTCGTTCAACACGTTAGTGAGTGTGGCCTGAGACCATGATTGCATCTTGCATCAGCTGTCGACCCTCACAAAAAAGACCGGATCCCAGCTGCAGCTAATCAGGGCAGAGGGAGAGCACGTGAAAACATCGCTTACTCAATCACAGGTGGCGTCTTCAGTCTTGATTGATTTATAGACACGTCGCTGTTGGCTTGCATGCCGTGTGCTTTCTGAATCAGCACAGGAAAACAAACCTAAACCATGTGGGAATATTGTCCTTGTCCTGTACTGTAGCAAATATGACTGGCTGTTTTAAGCATGTCTTAAATGGCAGTTGGCTCCTCACATTCCTGACATGCCTGCCCTTTACAGGATGATTGGATCAGAGTGACTTCACACAGAGGTAGAGGAATGTCTGCTTGCCACCACAAGTCAAATATCAGAGACCCTCCTGACACGACTGGGACTGATTGTGAAAAACAAAAGTGGATTTATTATAACGCGTTGTGCATTCAGCACAGTGCGGGGGTGAGTGGGTGTACGATCACATTTAGTTTACTTTGTGCTTCCATAAATAAATGAAGTTTATGATTCTGGATCACGTTGAGACATTAGTTGTAAGTCTGGTTCAGCCAGTGTCTGGTTGTGTACCCATGCAGTGCTGAGTGAAAAGTGACACGCTGTTTGTTCTGTTGTGTACTTTTAAAGTATTTGACAAACTGTAGTATTTACAAAACAGAGGTACGTCGCTTCGAGAACGTTGATCTTTTTGGGGCCTGACCACATGTCAGAGGTTATCAGAGGGTTTGCAAAAAACACAAACAATGAGCATTTTTCTATCTGGTGACAGAAGTCAAAGGTCATCAGTGACCTGATTTAGAAAGTTAGAATGCAGCTCAGAGAGAATTATAATAATGTACATGCCGTGGTATCAATGGTTCTCTGTTGCTTGTTTCATATCAGCTGTGCAACTTTCAACTTTCCTAATCCAATTTAAATTATTAGGAAGAATAACTCAGTCAAATCAATTTATGAAATTGAGGTAATGGCATGAAAAATGTGATTTCATGCCGCCTTTATGGATTCTTGCTTTGGTATTTGGCACATAGATGGTCTCATCATATGTTTTTATCTTAATGTCAACTCACCACTGCTGAATCACCTCATGTGATTACAGTACCATTTCATTCAGAGCCCTTTGAAGCTAATCGAATCTTCAATCACATTCTGTAATTGGGTTTAGAGTTGATTTGGATCCTTATCGTCAAACATTCCAGGGCCTGAACGAACTGCATCAGGGCAACAGGACCGTCTATTCTTGAAAGACAAGTATTGATCTCTGAAATAGAAACACCGTCAGCCTTTTAGTCACAGCGAGTCATTTCTCCTGTTAACATTTGACATGAAAAAACTGCTTCATTGAAACACTGCGTGTGATTTCCACACTCGGCTCATGTGACCTTACTGTGATGTGATGTGATGAATGAGTGAGGCTGTGAACTCTGCCCTCAGTGGTCGAACAGTGGAAGGAAAGTATAGAAAGTTCCCAGGCTGACGGGAACGAACGCTGATGCATCGTCAATGTGCCTATCGCCTCATGTTAAGTGAGACGTGATGGTGTTGACCCATTTGTACGCAGTGTTGTGAAGGATGCAGAGGAGGCGCAACCCCAGCTGCATGTTATGTAGGGAGAGGGAGTAGCCTGCAGAAAACTGGAACACCCTGTGTAGCCTCATTCGAGTGGGAACTGCTGCTCATTACGTTGCTGTAGTGTATGGATGACTGAGTGGGAAAGGAAGGGGGGAGGGTGTCATGAGTTAGGAAAACCATACAGTAGCGTTGTGAGAGCGGAGATATCATGTGGTGTAATACTGAGAAACAAGAGGCTTCGGGGTCATGCAGGAGTCCAATGTGTCATTTATAAACCACCTATGAGTCAATTTCACTGGTGGTTCGGTGGTTGATCGTTCGTGGTCAGTGTTGCTGGTTTTTGTCATTACCCCATGTGTTCACTTTGAAAACAACAATGGCCGCTGCACCAGTGCTGAGTAACCCTTTGTTGTTGCTCTTTTCAGCGTTGTTGCCATTCACCTCTGAGGCCTTTAGAGAACCTACCTTGGCTCCATACATGTGATGAAAGCCACGAGCTGGGTTCCGTCCCCTCATTTGTATGCCAGGGCTTGTTGTGTGAATGGGTGCATGTGCAGAATGTCATTGTTACATTACAGTCCCACAGTACTGCACATGTCCCAACCCCTCTCATTTGGTCACTCAGGGGGACAATTGAGTTATTGTTTTACACATACTCGCACCCTATTGGATCCCCTCTGTGTCACATGTTTATGGTGTGTGCGATGTTGTATGGTCTGTTCCTCCAGATTTAAAGCTGTGTGAACGAACACAATTTACTCACATCAGCTTTTTTCAGTGAATGAACTACAGGGGTGAAAACAAAGTCCTGATGAAGCTGTGTATAATTTTAGTTCTGCACAGTTTAGTTATCATTTTGAATTTTTACATTTTGCCCAGGAAGTCACAAACCAGAAAAACCGAATTTAACTATTGACCAATAGTATAAATAAACCATATTTTGTATATTCTGTTGAGCCACCTCTCAGTGTTCCTAACCGCTGATTCTCAGGCATCCTTCGTGCACAAAATGTGTCATTTAAGAATGTCACATCACCTTGCTCTGACATTTCCATTTGCACATTATCATAAACGTATCACACTTGAAAGATCAACATTTGAGTTTGGTCCATTTAATATGGCCGTGTCAAGTCTATAGCTGCACTAAAAGTCCCCGTGCTGCCGTCTTGCTTTCAAGTAAAGACTTCAGATTATATTTAAACCTAAGTGTGAGTTTGCGAGGACATCTGGTCTGTAGTAGACGAGATTAGACGTATAAGTAGCTGGACCCCCGAGGAGGAGACTGGCTCTCATGTTCGAGTCTGGCTTGTAAGGGTCATGGATCTTTGGTTGTTGTGTAACCAAATCAAAGAATGTAAATCACTGGTGGCTCAGGGCTTATTTGTTGCTTATTACACTGTATGATTTGTTGCTTTAACAAACCATGTCATGAGTGTATGTTTTGTTAGACAGTAGTATTTACTTGTGTCTTTGGACCTGAGGGGATAATGGTTTACTCGGTTTACACGTCTCATGTCACAGTTATTACTTTTATTATGTGTAATTAAATATATAAAGTACTTCAATTAGAGCTCGGGTACAATATCATCACAATAATACCCGACATTCATATTGTTGTGTCCATCATTGAGGCAGACACTGGTTTTTGCCTCTGGAACAAAGAGACACGGTGCTGCTGTCCAGTGCCACGCTGTGTCTGTCTGGACAGTTTAGTATCTGTCTGGCTGGAGCTGGAGCTGGTCCTCGGGCACAATCATTGCTCCACAGCAAGTCAGTGGAGCTGAGGCCAGGACAGAGTGGCAGGCTGCTCTTTGTTGGAACAGCTGAGGAAGGGGCGTGGAGACAGGAACATACGAGGTGGGGGGTGCTCAGGAATCGGGGATATGTGGGATGGGAAAACCGTAGTTTGTACCTGGTTTCGTAACGGGCGGGGGGGGGGGGGGGGGGGGGGGGGGGGGGGGGGGGGGTCACGCACATTTGAGTGGGGAAAGGAGAGAGGGGTCCCATACTGTAGTAACCCATGCGCCTCCCAGCTGCCCCTTTACTCACATGAAGTCTCGTCTTTTTCATTCATTTAATCAACAGTGGATTGTCAGAAATACAACCTCTTATTTTATTTTTTTCATAGTCCCTAATTTGTGGTGAATATCCTAGGGGTTTAGTGTGACGGTTAAATAAAAGAAGCAATTTACATATTCTATCTTGGGGTTATCATGATAATAGCTGGTACTTTTTTGGCTGACAGGTCACTTTGAGTGCTCCGCTGGCAGCTTTTCATCCGCCATTTGCATGAGTATCTTGCAGTGAGATCCAGTGTGGGTGCATTATCCTAAATTTGAGAAGCCCCGCAAAGCAATTAGCACTCCTGATGTTACAGAATCCGTTTCTCTGTTTAGCCACAGATCAGAGGAGACACCAGACCCCTGTTCATATTTGTGTTTCTCTTCTGTGTCGCTAAGACTGCAGCTCACTTCAGTCTCCTCCTCTCAGCTGCTCATGGGTAAACGTTACTCACATGCACCTGAGTCTCACATGAGCAGATCTGTGCCTCGCTGGAACGTCAAACTGATCTCGTGCCCAGAATGGCAAACCTCTTTCTCCCCCACCTGATGCTAAGCCTCATACCGAGCATTTGACTCTAGAAACTGTTGTCATGTATACTGAAACATATCAGCATTGAGAGAACAGTGTCCCACTTTCAATACAGCTGCCTCCATCCACAATCACCCATAGCCAGTATTTACGGCATATGTTGACATTTGTGTTGTGTTGGGTAAATAGAACACATTCACAGGCCTGATCTGTCACCTCTGTACCATTCACGTGTAGAAGCCATAGAACAGAGGTGGTAGACACAAAAGACCGAGGAGAGCTGTATTAATGGATGGGTCAATAGCTGTTGGCAGTTTCCCCTCAGGCAGTAATTCTACACTGCATGTCAAGGACAACTGGAGGACACCCACGCCCAATATGCTTCAATTAAACCAGCGTCACAAACATCCCAACCACCAACGACGTTTCTCCATCCTTTTGCATAATTAGTTGATGGCAGTGGTGCATTGGTGTACAGTGATGATGCATTAGCAGGATGCTAGCTGCAAATCACCAGGCTATTCAAATCCCTGGTATCATGTTTGGATTATACTATTTACACTTAGTCAGATTAGGAAATATTGACTTTGGCGTGTAGTATGCAGGGATTACGCAGTAGTCCTGTATGTCCAGAAGTGTCCTGAGTGTGTGTGGTTGGGGTTTGCTTGTCTTGTTGCTGACCCTGGGGTGTGACCTTTCACTGCAGGGTTTCCCTCAAGGACAGTATGATAGCTTGAAACATGTTTGTGTGTTACTTGTATTCGAACATTTCCATTTTATTTGTCAAATGGGGAGTTCTTATTTCTTCATTGTTAATCATTCAGTAACATCATATTGCAGTTTGCAAGATAGCCTTAAGACAGTCATTGGGTCTCAAATCCATTCCAAAACAGAGGCTTTAGATCTTGTGTGCCCTTTAGACTTGTTTGCTGTCCATGACTTGTTGGCTAAAAATGCCCAGGGCTCCCCAGTGAGTCCCCAGGGCTCAGCAGATACCATGCTACGTGCTCCACGGCCATAAATCCTCTTTGCACGGCCGGCGATCAAGCCATGATGTAAAGGAGCTTAGTGGCAATGGACGGGCAGGCGGGAAGCTGCTTCACCGTTGGCCAGGGGTCAGCTGATCAACAACACAGAGAGGGGAGCAAAGGAGACGGGAGGGGAAGCGGTGCAGTGACATGTGAATGGAGACACCAGAAAGAGGCTCGTCAGAAAAATGAGCAGACGTTATGTAAAGCAGTATCAACTCGATAAATGATGTGGCATATTATTTTGGTCTATTAAGAAATGTCAAACAATTGTATCTCCTCCTGTGAATGTTTTACCTCACTCCTCCTCGCTGCATCATTCTTTCCTCTCTGCACAGGTCACTTTCCTCCTCTCCTTCCCCTCCCCTCCTCCTCCTCCCTCCTGCCACCCATCGCAGCGGCAGTTGCCATGGAGAACTCCTCAGTGGCTTCTGCATCGTCTGAGGCCGGGAGCACACGCTCGCAGGAGATCGAGGAGCTGGAGCGCTTCATTGACAGCTACGTGCTGGAGTACGAAGTGCAGGGGCTGCTGGGGGACAAGGCGGATGGAGACCTGGACCTGGACAATGGTGGCAAGATGCCACAGGTCAGAATCACGTGTCTTGAATATATAATGTACTTTGCAGCAGTGTACCTGTATTTATATTTTGACTTCAGGCTGCAGTAATACCTCTGGTTTGTGTTTTCAAACATGCCTCTGCATCATGCGACACTTATTGCATTGTGTACAATCCGAGACAAATAAGGAGATCCATCCGCCCACGTTGCCTAAGGACGCGCAACTGCCCTGTTTTCTGCATGAGAGAGTCAACACACACTCATGCTGCAACCTTCTGCATCTGTACACACTCAAAAATAGCCCAGGATCTGATCATTGACATCATCTAGGGTCATTTAAAAAAAACATTTCTCTGCATGCTGTGATTTAATATTTTTAGTTTGTGTGGGTTTAAAAAAAAAAAAAAACCTAAACACCTCCCTGACATTTCAGATATGGTTACATAACCTGCCCTTTCTTTTCCTGCTTCCAGTGGACTGACGACTGCAACAACAAGAAAGATGGCAGCTGGACGTCTTCACGCGGAAGAGGCTCAACCAAGCCTGTAAGTATGAGTCAGGGTCATGAAGTAAACATGGCTGCTTTGAGGCGTTGAAACATGGATCACATGATTACTTGCTTTTTTATTCTTCTCTTTAAATCTTAATTTCACTTTGCAAACTTTCCCTATTGTCATTGCACATCTCCACATCTTGAGCATACCGAATGAATTGTGTGTGTGTGTCACTCGGGTCTGACTGCAGTGATCTCGACCATTATTGCTTCTCTGAGATTCAGCTGGATGACTCACCAGGAAATGAGAAGTGTTGAGGTTAATTTAGAGCAGGATACTCCAGAGTACGAGGGAGTATGAAGAAGGGAATAAAATTAAAATCTATTTATGTCAATAAACCCAAAAAAATCTAAATCCACATCCAGCAGTTTTCATATCTAGAGTCTGTGGTGGTTTGGCTCAAACCCTTACATTGATATATTTTCTTGCTATGCCAAGTAGAACACAGAAATGACTATAGTGGTTTAGCTTTTATGTTGGCGTACACAATTCAGGCTGATCTACACTAAGTCAGCTCCAAAACTGTAAGACTCACAGTCCCGAATCAACTGAAAAACCACTATAAGCATATATGAAGAAGGAAGATGTGGAAGATGACTTTAAAGAGAATCCCTGTCATCCTCCTTCTTTTTCGACTGCGCAGGACGAGTGGGAACACAGCAGTAATGGCAGCACAGGCTCCAGACCCAGTTCCGGCTCCAGACCTGGTTCGGGATCACGCTCTGGAAGCAGAGGAAGAAACAACCAGTTCAAAGGCCACGCCAAGGTGTGTGTGTGTGTTTCTATATGGCTGCTAAAATGGCCCCCTGGTTCTTCCATGCAATGTTGTATACAAGGTAAACGAGCAGGTGTTGTGAAGCATTGTTCTGAGGTGATGTGATGTCAGACATGTAAACATCCAGCTTCTCTTTGTGTTCTGTCCAGAACGGGAACAGAGAGGGCTCCTTTGACATCCTGGGCACAGACATATGGGCGGCCAACACATTGGACTCGTATGGGTAGGTTGAACAGACTAATTGTGGGATTTTCAATACACAGTCATAGAGCAAATTACATTTTTAGAACAGAGGAAAATCTCCTGAATTATTCCCATTTCAACATTTGTCCAACATGCGGGACTTGGGAATCCATTTTTACACAATATTGTTGCATATTTTCACTCAATGATTTTTCCAACAAGAGCAGAAACTCAAACTCTGAGGAGAACAAAAAGGGGAGAGGGAGGAAATAAGTGGCTCATAAATCAACCTCTCTGAAGGGAGGACTAGTTGCCATGGCAACGTCTGCACAGCAGCCTCGGATACCCAACTTCCGGCCACGCTGGCACATCTGAGCACACAGTGAAGGAGTCAGCACTATTGGATGATGTAAGAGACAGACTGAGACTATGGGGAGGCCAGATTGGAAACTGTTATTGACAATTGATCAGAAGTTGCTTCTACCTGTAAATTTGAAACTCTTGTTCTGCAGCTTAGTGTATCAAGGAAAAATCAGAAATGATTCTAATAGCTTTAAAAACCAGCTTCTGGTCAGGCTGCATTTACTATGTAGTATCCATGTATTTTCTATGTAGCTTTTAATTGCTGGTCAACAACCAAGTGTCTCATTAGCCTCATCCAGTGGTGACAGAAGTCTATCCTCACTGCGTATGTTGGATAGGGTTTAATAGCACATGCTCTGCACCCCACCTCTCCCTGTCTTCACTGGCTGTCCTCAGCCTTTCCTCCTGTCTGTCTCTGAAGTGAAAGTGTTGGAGCTGCTGTCAGACATGCAGTCAACTCAAGACATGGTGGGAGTCGGTTGCTCCAGACATTCTCCAAAATGTCTCTTACGAGCTCCCCAGTAAAAATGCCTGGAAAATGTGTGCGTGAGCTCACATGTAAATACAATGCAAAAGAGGAGAAGGAAGAAGTGTTGATAGCTCAATGAGAGCTAATGCCTTAATTACTACAGATACTGCTTGGATATTGCATGCACAGCCGCGCGCTCTCTTCTCTTACCTGTAACTGGTGTGTGTGTTACAGAGGTGCAGGTTGGGACGTGCAGCCAGAGAAACTGGACTTCAGCCATTTCCATCTGAAACACATCAGGGGGACGCCGAAGCACCTGCCACACATCGACAGAGAGGGGTACGGTCCTGGATGTGTTCTGTCACTTTTGTCGTAATGTGAGGGTTACTACATATATCTATCCTGTCACTCTGTCCCTTAGGATGAACAAGTTTGAGGAGGACGACGGCATCGACATGAATGACATAGAGAGGTTCCTACCTCATCTGCGTTCGGTGAGTCACCCCTCTCTCCATTTCGACAATGATGTTTCTAATGATGTCTGTAATAGACAGACGCAGAGCTTTTATTTTACTACTACACACTTTACTTTTTCCTACTATACACATATTTACAATGGTGGTGGCATTGTGTTATCTATCGTGACAGGTGTTATGGTGTGTCTAATGGTTTGACACGGTGGACTATGACCTGTAATGCCAAGCCTCTCTCCATTTGTTGTGTGAGTGTGGCCTCTTGTGGCACAAGAAGAGTAATGCATTTAGATGAGTGATTGGGTTTAGCTGTGTCGCTGTCCTGTTGTTTAAATGATGTTAAAGTAAAACATAATTTCCATAATTTAAAAACATGAATGTACTTATTTTCCTTGAAGAAGAATCATCCAACATCGTTTTATCTATTTGAAATTATTCCTACATGACTGCAAGACTGGTTGATTATAAATAGACCTTTGATGACACCTACTGGTCAGAGACTGGAAATACCTGTTCCTAATCTGGGACAAAGACGAATATAAGTGTTGTACTGACTCCTGGTGGCTGTTTGTATAAATAGCAGGGGACTGGGCCAAATTCACACTTGTTTTTTCCTATTTGATCGGCAGTGCATCTACTCCTGGGTGAGGTTTAGAAATGAGTTTTGATCAGAATTGTTTTCATAAGTTTTCATTCAGATGTCATGTTGGAGTAGGTGCCGTTGAACTCCATTATAGAGACAGCTATTTGTTACTTGGCAAGTACTGGCATCGTACGCCAAGTACTGGAGTATAATGGATAAATAGCTCATAGAACACTAACACAATCTAAGTGCCTTAAAATGACAACACATGGATGTATTACATTTGTGATATACAGTTTCAACACAAAATAAACATCATAACTGTGACATGGGTCAATTTAACTGGCAGATTGTTGTGTAAGACTTCATTAGTTTAAGCATGGCATATGTATCTATCTAGTTTCAAGCTTTTACAGCTCTTAAACCTTTAAACAATAGTATGGGCAATAATAATGATCAGGTATATTAACTAGTCTTTCTCCACATTCCCACAGAATGTTATTTCCTATCTTGATCCCACAGTTCCTCTTTCCAAACCATATGGGTGTTTTCTCTTCTGGTTTATTATCACGCACAAAGATAATCGAGAAAAAAAACATAATCCGTCCTTGCTGAGATGTAATAGAACAAGAACGTTCCACTTGTGTAACACAGCTTTAAGTGCCCGGTAAAAGGAATGCAGCGTGTTTGATGTAGATGTAGCCCTTCCTGCACACATGTGTAACAATGTCAAGGTATATAAATACAGCAGCACAACTAAGTACATTATAATGAATCTATTAATATGAGCTATTTCCCATTGAAAAAGTGAAATGCATTCTGCAGCTGTGTGTACCACAGAGGGGGTAAGCATTGTGTTCTCCAAAGGTGCCCGAGGTCACAGGGGGTCATTAGTGTCATCCTCCTCTCTTCCTTCCCAGCTCTCCGAGCCAAGATGTCTTCTATCCCTCACAGTGTTTGAGCCGCAGCGTCTTCCTCTTTACTTCCCCTCTTTGCCTCTGAGCCGAGCAGTGTTCTGTCTCATGTCGAGTTTCTGCCAAGACGAGCATTTTATTCATGTTGCAAAGATGGCTTCCTCATTGTACAGTTCCTTGGCCAACTTTGCCTCTTCCGCTCATTAGCCAGGGCCAGAAAACAAGGTCTGTCTGCTGTGCTGAGGGATCGGATGTGTGTTAGCTCTGGGATGCAGTGAGGTCAGATAAGCAGAGCCCAGGGCCACATCTCTACCTCATATTCTCGTGCCATGCCTGACTCTTAAGTTCTGAGTATCCCACACAGTCACGCAGCAGCCGTGCCAGGTCACTGATGCCAAGTTGTGTTATGGTCTAATGACGGGAGGACAACCTAACTTTCCATTTTCCACTTCCACAAGTTTTAGAGAGAGACCACACTGTAAAGTAAAACAGTCAAACCACCATCACTGTAGACTTGAGCTGACCTGAGGTCAGGGTGGTTAACCAATTGGTATTGAATGCATATAAACAAATATTTCGCAAAAAGGCCTGAATAGGATTAAAACAATTAGAGAAAATCACTCAAATATGTGGTTTTGGTGTTTGTTTTTAATCTCCTCTGTCACATGAATCATATCATGGCCACCCATATTTAAGTGGTAACTCTTCGGAAGGTCATGACCCCTAGATTGGCAACCACTGCACTTGGGTAGCTGTATATCTACCATGTTGATGTATTGATATACAATGTATTATCACACTATTTAATTCATTTCTCACAGTGGGCATTTTACAGTTTAACCAGCACCTTTTGAATACTTAGTTAAAATACAGAAATCGAATACAATAAAGAATTAGAAGGAAAGACCATCTTTATCTTGCTGGTCCAAGCCTCCCTGTATCTTTACGGTTAGTTTCTGAGCTGGTCAGGTTTGTTTATCATCACCACCGAGCATTTCTACAAGCATAGTCCTTGTAACCAGGCAACGGTAACATCTCTCTTTGCCCCAGTTACCACCTCCAGTCATTGTATGACTGCATCATCCACTGTTCCCGACTACATTCCACACTTCCTACCCACCCGCACTTCCCCTCTGCAGGAGTCTGCATAGATTTACAAATAGCCCTGGGATGTGGAAAACATCTAGTGTGTGTGTGTGTGTGTGTGTGTAGGTCCAGTTACTTTGTGAGAATGGGCTTCCTCAGATTCTGTCGCATGTCGACCTGCATGATAACCTCAGCTTCATGTCCAGTGTCAGGGTTTAGGAGGGATGGAGGGATTCAAGGGTCAGAGAGGAAATACTTCATAATTTATGTAACAGATCCTGAATAATAAGAAATGCCAATCCAGAGGGTTTTTTTTAATTGTAGATCACTAATTCACTAATTAGGTATATTAGTGAGAGTAAAACATTGTACTGATTAACAGAAAGGTTGAATTGAAATTAATATAAAATACTGGCTGTGGCAGAAAAGCATCAGCTGTGCTTCACTTATTTGGAAAGCAAAACTTTATAAAGCAAAGATTTTATATAGGATGATAATTTGATGACCTCAAAATGTCCAAGTATGTCAAATTTAATTCAGGCATGTCACACCTATTTACAATTATAATTGAACTTTTACATTTCAAATTATTCAATGTAAGCTTAATGCGTTCAATTCAAAGTATCTCCTTGATTAGTTTTAGATATATGTATTCATTTGTCTCACATAATTATTAGTTGTTTGGTCTTGAAAGGAGAAGCAATGAGCTAATTTATTGAGAAATTATCAGAATATTTACTTATCACTTATCATTGGTTTCCATCCATCTATCAGAAAATTGATCCATGATGCAAATGGTCCTTCGTTATTGCCCTGATGTCATATTTTAATGTCAGATATTACTTTCCCACTCAGTGTTATATTCTTAGAACATAAGAGATCTGGTCGTCGGATGATAACACACACAAGCTGTTGATTTGATTAAAAAATAAATTAAAAAATTAAAAAAAGAGGGCACCAGTGCAGCGGGGCAGAGTGAGAGAGGTTGAGAGAAAGTGACCAGTCACAGAGGAGACATCCGGTCTGGACTGTGCTGCGGACAAAGCCGTCCAGAGAGAGAACAAAGCCGGAGCCTGAAGCCGTGATATTGCAGACTGGTCGGCCCCTCTCGTCTGGAAGTGTACGTGCCGCGGAGCAGGACTCCAGTGGAGAGGGGACAGCGGGGGCGGGGGGTGGGCTCTTTTGGTGGTCTGTCTGTCAGCTGTCAGTTTGCCTGTGACTTAGTCCACTCCAACTTTTCCTTTCCCTCACAGTCACTGTCTCTGCATGTCTCTCCTCTCCTCACCGGTGTGGCTCCTTCATCGTTGCACCTCATCTTCCTCCTGCTCCTTCCTTTTTGCCATTTACGCTTGCCCCACCCTCACCATCATTACGCCCCATCCTCACGTCGTCCTTCACTCCTCCCCTCCATCCTTCAAATGTTGGTGGGCAGCCCAACAATATCCAGGGGGTCATGGTGACCGGCAGCCCCCTCCCTGTGGTCTCTTCCTGCTATTGTTTGTGGTCCTACTGCTGCTTGGCTCCTGCACTCTATCAACCCCACACATTCTGGCTTAATCACCACAGCACACTGTTGTGCTCCGGCCTGGGAGAAACACTGGATACTTGACTACATGTATGGAGGCAGGATACCTCAGGCAGTCAGTGACTTATCCCACGGAAATATCAGATTAATCAGTCACGTGAATGACAGGCAGAATATACAAACGCCATATTTATTCTGCATGCTTTCTTGTCTGTGTGTGGGGGGGGGGCTTTGTATCTCACATACTCTGAACTGGTTCGTGTGCTTGGCATGTAACCCGTGTGCTAAATCCCAGGAAACAATTGCACCATAATTAGATTTATTTCCTATCCCAAGCCTCTGTTTGTGATCCGTCAGTTGCCTTGTGACTGTTTCCCATCGTTTCCATTTATGCCCCATAATACAGCAGCAACATCAGCCAATCCGTCCCCACAAGAATGAGGGTTGGGGGGGGGGAAGTGTGGGGGTGGGGGGGGGGGGGGCGTCTTCACAGATATAATGCAAACCAGACCACACATGAAAACACAAAGCACCAGGCCCGATCCTCCAGAGAAGATGTGGCAACTGTCAGTGTGATGCAACACAGAGAGCTGGTACGATTGAAGTCATGTTTGTGATAGCTGTTACAGAGCTGTGTGCACGTGAAACCCACCGCTGCTGTGCTCGTCACATGATTACTTTTCTATAGGGTACAAAGGCCTTTTAAATGTATTTATTTCTCTCTGACATACTGATCCAACAATGGCTCCATCTCCTCCTGTAGCGAGACCCCCTCGATTCTTTGATGTACCTCTCAGCTGGTGCTCTGCTGTGGCCGCAGCCTCAGATCACTTATTAAATGAGACATGGATGTCAAGACCTCATCTCTTTGCCTCTTATCACCCATCACCTGCTATACCTGACTGTGGCAGCTCTAAATCTCCGCTTTCTGTGCCACTGGTCGGCATCGGCTGAGTTACATGAAAGAGCTAAAAGGCGGGATCATAAAACATGGAGCGAATCCTGTACTCCAGGGGTTTCACTCAAAACAATTTCAGGAATCCTAAATGTTGAAATGATTTAAAGCATGAGTGGGCTAGACGTCGTTACGGCAGTGATCCTTTCAACATCATACCGTTTTATACTTTTTGTAGAATTCAATTATTTTGAGCAGTAGATACTTAGAAAATGTAGACCCTTCTACAGTCACTCGTACTTTTGATCTTGATTCCACTTTGTTTAATATGGTGTAAATCTGAAGGCGTACTCAAAATGAAATAAAAGGAAACTTTTGAATGAATGACCCCCGACTCCTCAGATTTGGTTCCAAGCCATTGTACTGATACAGAACACTTATAATTACAAAATGCACTTATATATATATATATCTATACACATATTATGTTTACATACACATATATTGTTATACAAAACACTTATACTTATAAAACACTTACCCAGATTTATACTTATACTTATATATAGTTTTACACCTCCGGTGTAAAGACTAACCCTAACCTAAGAAAACACTTGTATATATTCTACACCTCTTATACCTATAAAAACACTTGTATATATTTTCTACACCTCGTAAAACACTTAGTAATATTTTTCGACACCTCCTGTGGTGTTGTAGGGGACAAATAGAAGTTCCAACACAAAGATCTTCAGAAGCTTGGTGGGTCAATGGATAGCACTGCAGACTTTGAAGCAGTAGACCCAGGGTTCGATTCCAGGCTTGGAAAGTCACAAAAATGGCACTTGAGGAAAACTGCAGATTGTAACTTATACAAGCGATCAAGGAGAGCAGTTGAATGTGAGTGGATGACGAAGTTGGCCGGACAATGAATCAGTCCAGTACAAAGAATAAAGTACTAAGTGGAAGACTGAGAGAGAAACACCGGGGTGGTGGCAGGAGAGCGAGAGAGAAGGGCCCTGAGGAGGGACAGGGGGGGAGAAGCAGCGGGCGGAGAAGGAGGAGCGAGTGCGAGGAAAAAGGGGGGGAGAGGGGCCTCTATATTGCACTATCTCAATTAAAGCATTTATCCTAGGAAGGCGGAACAAAAGACATTTTGGGGAAAAAAATCATTTTACATTTTTTTATTCAAAAAAAAGGTCTAGAAATGAAATGAAATGAAATGAAAACAAAAAACTTTATTTTGAAAAATCAGAAAAACACAGCAGAAAAGGACACATTTGAATATACATTTGTAGTACAGGAGAGACGTAAATTGACTGGACGACTGAAAAAACATGACCGCTCCTGATGTAAACATACATTAATGGGCTCATTTAAAGGTAATGAAAAGAATAAAACAGTTGGTGATTATAAATTGATCAAAATGTTGGAATGTAATTGAAATCTTGCAGAAATCTTACACTCTGTATCTTTAATATTTCTCCTTTAATTTGGTAATAAATCCACTCATGAATTGATCATTTAATTATCAATTTAAATATACAATTTAAAAATGATTCAGCATAAACTTCTCTAAAGCATTATTTTAAGCCATGTCCCATTTTGGGGACTTGAACATCTTGCATTTGACTGAACAAGCTGCACACAGAGGTTCACACAGAGTCATCTGAAATCCACACGGGCCGTGAACCGACGTACCTGTGGTCTCGGTGCAGTTCCAACCGTCCTGCTGCTGACGCCGCCTCGTGGCCTCCTCCTCATGGCGGCAACACAGCAGACAGCGCCACCTAGGATGGCGTGGACAGGACATTCATTTTATTATCTATTTTACATGGGTTTCAGTGTGTTGGCTCACAGTAGGAAGATTTATTTTGAAATGATAATCATTTTGTGCTGTTAGAAAGTAATGTACCTGGGGCCAAAACATTAGTGATAATTATTTTGCTGTGGAAGAATTTGGTAACGTTTTTGTCTTTTTAATTATTTCTTATTAGAAAGTGAATTCATATGTGAAAAGTCAAATTAAATCTTTACGCAGACTAAAGATCCAGCAGTATTAATTCCTGCTTGTTTCATGGGCCAAAGGTCCACATGATGTCAGCGTTTGTGCTTCCCTCTGTGGTTTACGTGCTCGCTATCTTGTATTTACAGTCACCGTTGCCGTCGCACTTGCTCTCTCTCACCTCTGCTCTCAACAACCTGTCCTGTAATACCACCCCTGGGGCAGTTTGAAATTTATTGCTTTTGGCCAAAGGCCCTCGCAACATAAATAAGCCCAAAGAAACAATAGGGCTGACTGAGTGAACATCGTGGCAGAATTGTTGCGCACTAGAGGGGACAGGAAGAAGTGCACTTCACTTTCTATGCTACTGCGAAGAAAGTCCTCCAGTCGTTGTTCTATGTATTCCTCGCATTTCCATCGCCGTTCGCTTTACTCATTTCCTTACTTTCCTTCCTTGTTACTTGCACCCCCTTTCAGGCTAAAGCGGTGTCATTGTTACGAATGGATCAACAATGGTATCTGACCCAGGTCGGTGACCCTTTCCACAAAATTCTCGGAAAACCTTTTTTAGACGCTACTGGAGTTGAGTTAAGTTGTGAAATAAGCTGTGAAGGAGTTCTGTCAGCTCTCAGAACTGAAAATCTTTCCTCTCTGAGAGGGTGTAGGGTTATGGCTTGTACGTGGTAACGGTGTCTGAAGGACACATCCTCTCCGTGACCATCACAGGTAGCCTCTCCCTGTGAAATGTGCCTTTTTTTCCTGGAATGCTGCTGCGTATGTCAACTTCCTCTCAGGGCTGACGCTCACACCCAAGAACACAAGACAATGCGACTCTCTCACCTCAGTCAGGTTCATGCAAGTTAAACGGCAAGCGTCACGGAAGTCAATCTTGGCTCGGGGTATAATTTGGGGGATCATATTTCCAAGTGATCACATTTGTAATTTCAGCATCACTTGCCCTTTTACCTCAGGCTTCTTTTGACTGACAGCCTCCTAACGATAAGTTCATCGATAATAATAGAGCGGCACTGCCGGGCTTTGTTTTTTAGTGTCGCATTCAATTGGTTCTTGAATTTTCTTCCTCTGTCAGTCAGGTACAGTACACAGTAACGCCTCGCTTCTACTTACATAGTTCTCCCGCCCCGACTTCCTTCACCATCCTTGTCACGTCCACAGGGCGCACACTGCCTGCCTAGAGGTGAGAGGTCTTCTTCTGTCTGTAGACCGGCACAGCACACACCTCGCTTTGATCTGCCCAGTGCTGGCTGCTACCTGCAGATAGCATATTCACACACACACACACACACACACACACACACACGTTACATCTCTCTTCCTGTCTCTGTTGCTGTTGGATGCATTATGAAGTGTGCACACACAAGACTGGTCTCTTTACATTTCTGCTATTATCCTGAGCATACTGATGACCATGATTTAAAGGCACAGTGTGCAGGCTTTAGTGATGTCTTGTGAATTAAGTATAAGTGGCATTTTGCAACTTAATACCTCTTCCTCTTCCCTTCCTGTGGAAGCCTTCATTTACCATGAACACTCGAAAGGTGTTCGTGTTGTCTAAAGCCAGTGTGGTGCTGCATTTAAAGGGCACATTTTCAGCCAATGAAAGCAACGACTAATACAATCAAGGGATCAGACACTCACAACGTATATGTTAAAATACAAATTTATCAGTTTACTTTTTGTTGAATGCAAAACTAGTCATGGAAAAATACTGCAACTAACTTTAAGCGTTTTGATGTGTGCATTGCATTGTAGTGTGGGTGTGTGTGTTGCTCGCAGTCATCTGGTTGCCATTTGGAGGCAGAATTACAGCTAATGATATCCTAGAGGAAAACTACAGTAGCTAAACATGCAACAGTCCCTCCATGTCTCTCCCCACCTCCTTCTCCTCCCTGTCAGACTCTTCCAGTGGCAGGAAGTTGTCTGGAGAAAAGCCGACTTTCACAGATATTAGTACTTAAGGCTTTTATATGTGAGACCTTATTAAATCGCTCTGTTCAGATTAAAGCTTTGAAGTTACAGACAGTTTTAAGTGTGAATTTGCCTGCTTTTTTGTGCATCACTTGCACACACACACACACACACACACTCTCGCATCTGGATTCAATCAGACTCCTACGATCTCCCAGCAGCCTCTCTAAGAGAGAAGTAGGTTAAAGCAGCAGTGTCAAATATCAGGCTGTTTCTCTCGAGCTGATTTAAATATCCACTGTATGGCTTCCTGGTTGTCTGACTGTTCGCTCAGTTTGCACGAAAGAGAAAACCAAAAGACATCGAATGCACTTCAAATGACATGTAATTGAGGTATGTTTGTTTCTACGAATGCGAACGTTAGGACGACTTCTCTGGACGTGGACTACGGTCCCCTGCAGCAGGACCCAGACGCCACTCACTTCTTGTAACGCAACAAACATGTCAAAAAGCACTGAAGGAGACACACAAGTGTAGCCCTGTGCAGAAATGAGCATTAGAACCGGGAAGGAGACGAGCTGTGCTGACGTCAGTCTCCGCGGTTTCCAAGTTTTTGGGCACTCCGTCATCAAGAGATCAAAAGAGGAACAACAAGTGGTGCGGGGAGCCGGTTCCTCTTTACAGACTGTGGTTAATGTCTTACACGATAATGTATGGTTTGGAGCATTTCGAGACATGTGTGGCTCATTGGATCAGTCCTGAACTGTCACACATACATCCTGATCGACGACTGGCACGGAGTCTGAGTGTACTAACGCACATAGCTCCACGCTTTCCTCGGGCTCCTATTATGGTGTGTTCAGTCTCCACTCGTAACGTAATGTCTTGGGCACCAATGTTACAGACTGTGTATGAGACTGTTTTCCCTCGGATGGCAGCATTTTGTACATTATCGTCCATTCTGAATAAAACACACGACAAACACAGGTTTGTGGCTGGCAACTGGTACCATCTCATGGGTGGACGTTGAAATGTAACTTGGTGCACTGTGCCTTTAGTGGTCACAGGCAAACTCCACCCGACACTGCTCCAAACATGTCACTTTTGGTTTCTCAAATACCAAGAGGGCACCTGCCAGAAAAATGCCAAACCAATCGTTAGAGTGATCCTAGTCCAACTGTAACCATGGTAACAACACCATGTGATTGACAGGCCTGATGGTGGTCTTCCTTTCCACTGAAAGGGAATTACAGTAGCTGTCCTCTCACCGAGAGACATGCACCTCCTTCTGTCACATCTGTTTGACTCTAATTCAACATAATACCGTTCGTATCGGATCTCAGAACCTGGAGACGACCTGTCCTAATGAAACACACAGCTGCAATTCATTTATTTAAAGGTCCAGTGTGTTCAATTATTGGTGTTCAGCTGCAACGTGCAACTTCACCACCTGATGTGATCAAAATCTCACATTCTACACCTTCCGTGAGCACATCAGAGAACTTAAAATGTTCTCATGCACCACCCTCTGTAAGTCATCCGCAAAAACCATTGTCACGCCAGTGTTTTCCTGCTGACGTGCTGAAGTAGCGATGTTACCGCTCCAGTCATCAGCTCCGTGTCTGACACCAGCCTTTGTTTCACACAGGTCTTCCCTCCCCTCCCCAACGAGGCCGAAATCGCGCACACCAAAAAGCTCTTTCGACGCAGGAGGAACGACCGAAGGTAACACAACACGGACGTGCGCATGCACACACACACACACACACAGTGAGGGAAAATGTTCTCTCCGTCTTTGATGTCAGATGTTGATACAGCGCCAGTCCCATAGCCCTAACATCTCTCTCTGGCCAAAGCCATGTCAAGACAGGAATGCAGGCTCCACACTTCTGTGGAGACAGGAAAAAGAAAAGAATAACACTGTAGAGACGTTCAAGGCTTTTTTTTATTAATATTCAATAGGTCAGACTCTTTCCTTTCGTGAATACGTATTTACTCATCTTGTCACTCAGGAATGAAATTTGAAAGTAAAATTTGAAATCGTTCTCTCACTTTATTGAAACCAGATCCTGAAGAGAAAGAAAGAAAGAAAAAGAGTCTTGCTCTCTTGTTCCCTGATGTCACTGGAAAACTGTTCTTCAGTTGCTAAGAGACGGGCCGAGGCAAAAATATTTGGGCTGTATTTGTGGTTTGAAAAAGAGGAAATTTTAGCTACACACACACACACAAAAAACGGATTTAAAAAGGCACTTTCATCCTTGTTTTTAAGTGTGGAGAGTAATTGCTCCTGTCCAGAGCTATTGTGTTTATGTGTGACGGGTGCAACGCAGGCCAAGCAGGAAGAAGAGAGCACAAACAACAACTTGGAGCAACTCTAGTTTTCTTAGGTTTTCAGTCTATTTGTTTTGTGAGCTGGAAATATTAACCCCCATCCATCCTGTTTTCTCGTCCTCTCGGCTTCCAAGTCCGACTTTACGGCTTGTTTTTTATGGGATAATTACAGTGGCAAGAACATGTACACGAACCCTGTGGAATGACATGGGTTTCTGCTGTAATTGGCCATAAAACACAATTTGATCTATACTCAAGTCAAAAGTAGACACTAACAATCAGAACACGGTTAAAGCTTGGGTTGGTAATCCTGGGAAAGTTAGCAAGAGAGGGCAGAACTTTGAAAATATAAATATAATGGGCTTACTCTACAGATCGATAACATCATTAGCTTTATCTTCACCTCATGCTCCCTAGCGAGACGGGCAACACTCCACCTAACAAAGCCTGTCTGCAAGCCAAAGAGAAAACAAGAGAATGTTTAGGATGTAAAATGTCAGAGAAGGGATGGACAGGCATGGAGAAGGGATGAGCACACGCAGACTTGAATGTAGCCGTCGAGAAAAGGAAATGACTATTCTCACTAAGATGGTGTCAACAACTTGCTCCATCATTCATTCAGCTTCAATAGATCTTTGCTCGAATCCCGGATTTATTTTACTGGACCCAACGATAACTAAAACTAAATAAGGTAAAACAGGAAAAACGTTGGTTTGGTTGATCTGGCAGGTGAAAAGAAAAATTACATGGAGCTGCTGAGTAAGTGGTTTATTAGAAAAACCACAACAATGCCTGGTAAATTCTTCCTCATCTTAGATTCTCCCCATCATCTCTACAGATTTATCAGCTCCACTCTACCACATCACAAAGGTGAAGCATCAGCACTGTCACAGATTGTAGCAGACAAGCTATAATTAGTCCATACTGTCCCTTTTGCAAAGCTTAGCGTGTTTGCTCGTCAAACACATTAATGTCGCATGTTTGTCTATGAAACACTGTTAATCCTCTCATGTTCAAACTCCCCCGGGTTTATTTTCCTCACAGACAGAAACAACCAGAAGCTCCAGGCCATAAATATCCGCCGAATCCAGAAGCCACACCGACGATGTGTGCGTTTCATGCTTTATTTTGTTTTGTGTCGGCGAAGAAACAAAAACACTAGTTCAAAGTACACCGGCTGGAAGCGCATGATGAGATGCAGCGAAAGGTATTGATCATTCGACTGTGTGTGCAAATGAGGAGGGTCGAGGGTCGTCGGGGAAGAGAAGCAGAGCGGCTGTGGGATTGAGTAAAAGGAAAAGAGTGGGCTGGCTGCGGCAGGAAGGAACAGAAAGGGGAGGTGGTGCATGTGTTTCTACTTTAGAAGGCATGTCAAGCAGGGCTGAAATTAGTTGTGATTTACTGGAATGTGCTGCTTACTGCGTTCTGCTCCGAAACAGAAGGGGGGGGGGTGCTAATGTGCTCTTTATCCACCGACCTTTTTTTCTTAGTCTCGAGAAAAACGGGTCATTATTCTGAGGAGCGTTCACACATGTAAATGTTTTTTGTCCGTTTTACAAGAGAATTTAACAACAAACATCTACTTTCCACAAAACCGAAGGACGATGGAAACGTCTCAACACACTGAACCCGGCAGCAAACATCATTGTACAAGTCAGCATATGTGCACAAAAGTAAATACGCATCCGAATCACTCACATGCAAAAACGTCAGCGTGAAGGTCATGCGATTCTTTTCTAAATAGCATACAATGAATTGATGAAGTTTTGCGATGCGAACATTTAGCTTTTCAATACGTCACCTGCAGCAAGGTTTGTGTGCACCTGAGCAGTTTGTGAGTGTGTGTCTGAGCTCCCTGCTGCACATTATTATACTGTGAAACACTGGAAGTGTGTGGAAGTTCTGCGAGTGTGCACATTGTTTATACATCAGGCCCGAGGTCTGCATGTTTCTCTGCACCGACGAGGAAATGCTTGCGTCTCTGCCTGCGCCTCCCGGGCACAGTGACTCACAGTTATTGATCCTAATCTCCAATTCATGTATACATGCATGCAGGCGCTGTGTATGTATGTATGTATGTACAGTGTGTTGCTCACTTCTTCCTCAGCAAGTTTCTATTTTAAAAGTTTTGGGGGAAAAAATAAATAAAGTGCAAAGTGTGACGCAAATGCTGAGTCGGGCAGTCGCGACCTGTCTCCCCACACTCCATTAAAGCAGTGTGTTGCGGCTTTTGTGAAGCTGGGGTTGTTATCGACTGTCCAGCCTGCAGCCCCCCCCCCCCCCCTTCCTCCCCCTGGGCAAATCAATTCTCCAGTCTGGGTCAACTGATGTTCCAACAGGTTCTCCATCCACATGAATGTACACTTACAGCAGCAGCCTCTATTGATCACTAGTATCTTCCCTCATCCCATGATCACATCTGCCAATTCATTCCAGCCTTAGTACAGCCCGCAGCATTCTGCCACTCTCATACTTCTGTGCATGGTGTTTGATTGACGTAGTTACCGACCTGTAGTTTGTTTTTGTTTGTTTCCCCTTTTGCTTCCCTCCGCACTGTCTCCTCTATAATCTCCTGTCTCTCCTGCAATCCTCAAAAATCTCCTGCGCCGTTTCCAACCAATTGTTCTGCCACGTTTCATCATCTGTGCTCCTCCATCCCTCCATCCTCCTTATCAGCTGCACTGTGGCAACACCCTCTCCTCCTGCTTATAGAGTGCTTGATCAGTTCAGCCGAGACCAGTTAACCATACTTCTGCCCACTGGCCCCGGGGGGAAGCGGCAAGTCTCAGCCAGGTCAGTGATCAAAAACAGAAGCTTCAGAAGCAGAAGCACACGATGGAAACGGAAGACTTTTGTCACATGTTCATTCTTTGTGGATCATTTGCAAAACCATTTTTTTTTTTTTTTTGATCAAAGCCTCTCCTTCACCAGCAAACTTTAATATCTTTGTGTCCGTGCAACATCACTGCTTACATTGTGTACTACTGCAAATACATACCGGTCTCCATATGTCGGTAGCATGGGAAGGTCTAATTACACATCGGCTGCTAAATTTAGCATCGCTACCAACATCTGCCTCCTCCAGTGTAATTGCACCTCAATGATTTTCTATTTTATTCCAGGGAATCAGAGTTTATCGCCAACTGCTTACCGAGCATAACGTTTGTAATCATTAAAATAGCTCTATAAATATTTTCTCATGAAATTTAATTATCTTGTAAAATCTGAATCATACCAAACAACATGAAATTGCAAATATAACTCATGTCCTCAGATACATCGTCTCAACCCAAAACACAAATGCATCTTCCTCATTGATTAGACAGTTGATCACGGCCGACATGATCTGTGGAAGTAACAAGATATTGTGAGATGAAATTTCATTAGTGGCCCCATCATTTATCTTTAATGCAAACATCACCCTGGCACTAATGTGACTGATCTATGGTCAATCCCAGCAACACTCCAGCCACTGCAGAGCAGTCATTAAACATGATTAACATTTTATTACTGTCTCACTTTCACCTCCCCGCATCAGCAGTGGAGGAGGTCTTATTAAAGCTGATCCTAAACCAACAGCCACTGTGGAGAGCAAATTAATCATCAGATGAGTGAATACGTCTGTTTCAGAGAGAGAGAGAGAGAGAGAGAAAGTGTCTCAGAGCAGTCTATGACTTTGCCAAAGATTACGAAATCTCACTCTGCAGTCTATTAAATGAAAACCTCTCTGAAACTATTTTTGTCAGTCAGCATTAAGCGGATCCACTAACTTTAATGGGCGCATAAAAACATGATTAGTAGCCATGTAATATTGAGATGTTTGCAGCAGTAAGACACAAATAGGCAATGGGAGACATTTGAATTTACAATTGCCGGAATTCTAAAAGGAAATACACGACGATATCCGCACTGCCGTCTACCAGTGATGTCTGATAGTTGGTGTAGCCCCGCCTTCCCGAAGTTTCGTCGGCCTGATGCAGAGTCAACTTTGAGAGATGCTGAGAACACGAGCAAAGTGCTGCAGGCAGACTGCTGAGCACATGAGAGAGAGTCCGAGGATGAACTGTCTCACAACCTCCCCAAGAGAGTGGAGCTGAGAGGCCGAGCGAGGGATGAAACAAACCAACGCTACAAAAAATAGAATACACTCCCCCTCCTCCTGCTGAGACTCACAGATATATTACACTTTAAAAAGAAAGGTCTGGCACTGCAACTCATCATCGTCATCATTACTATTTAATCCGCCGTTTGCTTGCACCGGAAAGACGCGACCAAAAGGGGAGAAGTTTAATATTAATCTTTTCTTTTCCTCTCGAGTTTTTCAAGTATGATGAAAACACTAAGATATGCTTAATATTTTGTAAAGTTAGTCATATGCACAGTTTAGTCGGTAAAGAAAGTAAATCATTTTCTCTCGAAATGTCCTAGTTTAGCAGAAGCAGAGCTTTCAAGGTTTTTCTCTGTTTGAGCTCCGAACGAAAGTGATCGCAAACCTCCAGAACTTTTATTGAAATTTTTGTGTGTTTTTGTTTCGCAGCCTCAAGCCGTCTTTCTGGTTGATAAGTTATTTTCTAAAACGTGGAGCCATTGAAGGTTCACTAAATTAAAAAGTGACAGCTTTGAGCAGAGTGATGAAAACCTTCGCAGCTTGTCAACGCAGCCTCCCACAAGGCCGACAGAGCCTGATGGGTGTCACACACTTTATTTATCTTTGTTTTCAATGTCTTTATTATATTAATTATTAATTTCCAACTGTATAGTCTCTTTGTGTGTCCTATCCTCCTCTGTGGATGAATTAGTGATGAGCTTCATACTGTAGCTGTCAGACTGTATGTGTCTCGTCGAGCGCGCTGAGCTGAAATTAACCGAACCCAACTCGAACCTAACACGTGTTGATGTTGAGCCCCATATTTTCCCCAGTTACAGATCGATCACCCAGGCAACCCATACCATAATATCCATTTCACAGTTGTCAACATGTATTGTCAATTTGCTGTTAAAGTGATCATGGTATCATGTCAACAGTCATGCTGAGTCACCATTGTGTTCAATGTTGTTTTCTGTTATAATGAAAGTGATTCGACTTGGACCAAATACAAGATTATCTCAGGAAAAGTACTTTACATTTGCTGTGCGGGCAAAATGAGGTTTTTGATTAAGTGGAGTGCAGCTGCTGAAGTGTGATAATCAATAGTGCAGACGACCGTGTGTGTGTGCGCGTGTGTTTCATTAGAGAAAAAGACATTAGCTATCACCCAACAATTACCCCAAAACTACACGATAAAGTAAATGACACTGGCTACATCTCGTGACAACGGATCACTGCCCATGTTAGCACTGGTGTTTAAGCTCCTCCTCCACTTCCCTTCCTGCTGCATCACCAAGCCTCAACGGATAGTTCTTAGGATACTGCAAAGTTTCCTCGGTCTTTGAAGTGGACCTCCTTCGGTTTAAGGCCATCTTGTAGAGTTCTGTGCAAGTTCACAGGCTGAGGCAGATAATGGCTTGCCTCCTCGGTGCCAGGCCGACTAATCCCTCCGACCATATGTCAGCGGCTCGTCAAGCCCCGAGCCAGTGCAGCCAAAAGGACGGAGCCATGCAGGACGGCGAAACAAACACACACTGGGCATGCACATGTAAGCCGGCACTGGGACTTAGCTGTTTAGCTCTTGTGCTGTTTGTGTCTCGTTGTTACTTGTGATAGTTAGACGAGAGGATGTGTTGATGGCTGTTTGCGCTGGTGAGTTTCAGAGGGGGTGGACGGAGGTGACCACCATGGTGCAGGTGAAGCAGAGCGGGTCAAGGTGTGAGCCAGCTGCTTGTTGTACGGCAGCGACGTTAACTCAAACTTGCCCTCTTTCCAGGAGGCAGCAGCGGCCTCAGGGGGGAGGAGGAGGAGGAGGAGGAGGAGGAGGAGGGGGGAAGAACCAACCTCACCAGATCCAGCAGCAGTCACCACAGCACCAGAGGGATCAGACCCAACAACATCAGCCTCCAAACCAGCAGCAGAACATCACAGAAGTGGGAGACAACAGAAACAGCGGCGACAGGCCGCCCCGCCCGTACCAGGGCGGACATGGACAGCGCACAGGCGGACATCCACAATACGGTTACAGCCAGAACCGGCGTTGGCACCACAATCAGAAAGGTCAGGGCCACGGACAGTCCAACGCCACGGGCGACAGAGATGTAACGCCGCGACCGACCAAAGACAAAGAGACACAGAATGTAAAAGTGGGCGACGAGCAGATCAGACCGCCGCCGGACTGCAGCCGCAAGAGTCGCTTCGAGTCGCCCAAGTCCACACCTTTTACAGATCCTCTCCCAGACCTCCCTCCTGGTAAGGAATCCCCCAACCCAGCAGGAAGCGGGAGGCCGAGCGAAGGGCAGCCGGAGCAGCCCAGAGTCAGCCTGCTGCAGTCGTCGAAGGAGAGACTGCGGAGGAGACTAAAGGACAAGGTATCCAAAAGCTGCTTAGCGCCTGTCACTCAGTATTAAGGCAATCAGCACTAATGTGTGTGTACACATGTGCTGCCATTTGGTCTTATAAGTACTTTCATTGTGATCACGCACACACATGTAGTGTGTCCCCCCCCCACTCACACACACACATTGTTGAATTATTCATTTATCTATTTGGATATTTAATGTCCAGATTTCAACTCTTTGCTTAGGCCAAGAATGAAAAGTAGCATCATGGCATTAAAGTAGCATTCCCTCCTTCATCTCAGTCATCCCACAAGCCAGAAAATATTTTGTTATGAAATTAATTGTTGACGTATCAATCCGATGGCTCCATCTGCCACGTTATCGTCTGTGAAAAAAACAAAACGCTCGCACCGTCCCTAGAAACGTCCACTCTTGCCCTCGTCACTAACGTCCTCTCTCGTTTGCGGCCTCAGGACGAGGCCCGTGTGGAGGCGTCGGGCTCCGGGTCAAGGAACATGGACCGGCTGGTGGATCTGCTCAACAGCATGAGGAGCAACAGCAGCGGTGTGGAGCAGCAGCTGGCCTCCTTCATGGAGGAGGCGCAGTGCTCGGCGCGGTGCGAGGAGTCCCTGACGCAGGTGGTCGGCACCATCTACGCCACGGCCGTGTCGGACCGAAGCTTCGCCGCCACGGCCGCCAAACTCTGCGACAAGATGGCGCTGTTCATGGTGGAGGGGACCAAGTTCAGGTCGCTGCTCCTCAACATGCTGCAGGTGAGAGCGGCACCTTTAAGGCCCTCGTATTATTTCACAGTAAGATGATGTCACGCGGCAAAACTCTTCCGATTCGTGGGAAGTCCCTCCAGGTGTGAGCCAGCTGTTTGTGTGATGCTGTAAATGTCAGTGGGCAAAGTAGCTAATCCAAACTCCCTGGAGGGAGGGAGGGAGGGAGGGAGGGAGGAAGAGAAGGAGGGGAGGTGACAGACCCCTTTCTAAGCCCTTGTTCCTTCACTCTTCACGTCTCGCACCCATGATGGAAGCATCCTCTTCGTGTGTCCCCTGTGAGCTCGCTATTCACATAGAATGACATGGGCCACTGCCTCGCCACCTCTCCCTGCACACCCCCCCCTTTCTTTCTCCTTCCCTCTCTCTCTCCGTCTTAACCCACCTCCTCCCACACACCCTCGGCCCCACCCTGAGACCTCGCCAGAGCAGCAGACAGTCCAGATGTAAACAAATCGGACCTGCACGCCGTCGTCTGATGACCTTCACAGATATTCTAAATGTTAGCCCACCTGCTGCCTCGCTATGTCTCCTCCTTTACTCCCTTGTTTCCTTTTTGCTCCGCCCAGCTGCACTTTCCCCTGTATTTCTGTTTATTTCTATTAAAGCGCCTCTTTCTTCAGATGTCTGGGTTTATATCCCAGACGCAGCAGTAGCAAACCCCGTCCTAATCCACTTACACCCCTCGTTCCACTTTTTTTTATTTATTCCCCCCTTTATCACCAGCTGCATGGTCCCTTTTTATTTCTCACTTTAATTCCCACTTCCCCCGGCCGGCGTGGACCCCCTCCTCGTCTTTGACATTTTGCCTTTTCTCTGCTTTTAAAACGTTTTAAATGTCATAAGTGGGCTCATGAAGGGCATCCTTAATAATGTTGCCTCCAGACCCCTGGATCTCAATATGGGGGTAATTACTGTGCGGCGGCTCCGCTTGTTAAAAGTCCGCATCGGGGCTTTGTTGGCGGTTTGATAAAACATAGCCAGACGGCTACCTATGAAAAATACTCTTTATTTAGCAGGCCTGGTTAGAGTGGGCTTTTTCCACTAATGGTGGAAAACCGTGGGACTGCATATACCGAGATTTGTCTCGACAGTTCTACTCAGACCCTCAGTCACCGTTAATGGCAGGTGCATTCTGGGAAAAATAAATATGCAAAGCCCAGTGAGTTGATGTGGCTGTTAATAAAGCTTCAGTTTAACCTGCTGTGTTACATCTTTACAAGTGCACATTAAGCATTAACCCATATTAACCCAGGCACTCCTGCAGCTCTGGAACCGCTCGCTACCCTTCACTCTCAAACCTCATTAACATATTCGCCTGTACTTTTTGCAGATAAAAGAAGTTCGTGGATGTGTTTAATGTGTTTTTTTGCTGCTTTTTGGCTTCGAGTGAGTTAAGCCGGCGAGGTTAATACTGGTGCCACCTACAAAATCTCCCCCATCACACGGATGAGAAAGATGTTAATGGTGATTAGCTCCACTGCTGATGAGTCTATGAAACACTTGAATGTCCATGTACCTATCACCTACTGAGAGCTTGAATTGAGCTTTTCTTTTAAAAAGGGAGATTTTCAGGGCCGGAGAGAGCAGGGGTGCAGCGGTCGGCAGGCCGAGAAGGTTCGAATCCCACTTTGCGAGTATCTCTCTGCCCATAATCCACAGACATGCAGATTAGGTTAACTGGCTGTCTTCCATTTAATGCTGACCGGTCCAAGGTGGATCCCTGTCCATCCAGAAAAGACAATGGACGGACGTGGTTTCACGGTAACCCGACTAAATCTGGTCTTTCCTTTCTTCTCCTCCCCTCAGAGAGATTTCGCCCGTCGCGAGGAGCTCCAGCAGTCGGACGTGGAGAAATGGTTGGGTTTCATCACCTTCCTGTGCGAGGTGTTTGGCATCATGAGGAGCAGCTCCGGGGAGCCCTTCAGAGTTCTGGTGTGTCCCATCTACACCTGCTTACGAGAGGTCCGTACCCTTTTCTAATCCAATAGCCATCGTCGATAATGATCGGAGCACCCATGCCCAGTGCTAAGAGGAAAGCATCCGGCTGTGTCTGTGTATCTTCCCTGCTCAAATCGATGCATGCTGCAAGCCAGCTTCCTTTTTTCCTCCTCCAGACCGAGTCAAGTGTCTAGACGGCTCAGTGGGGTTTGGTTAGTGGCGCTAACAGTCAGGATGCAATCAGTTCCAGGAAAGTATATGACCCCAGGTTCAGTTCCCATCAGCTGGTCATTCTCGCTCTCTCAGCGCGCCATGGAAACCATACAGGGCGGCCGCAGCAGACGCGCCCACGATACAGAAGTGGTTAACGACAGATGGATCATTGAAAGGGGAAGCGACGGGGGGGGGGGGTCGGGTCAGCGGAGGGGGGAAGTGGAGGAGACTGTGGTCAGGTTGACGGTTAGCGCGCGGGAAGTTTACTTGTATCGTGACAGGTAGAGGAGAAGAAGAAGAAAGAGGAGAGGGAGAGAGGGGGAGTGGGCAGTGTGTGAGAGAAAATCATTTTTAACGTGCAGGTTTGAAAAGAAATAATGGCAGGGTAGAGGCACGTGCCAAGACAGCTTTACTGCCCACGTCCGCACCTTCGCCAGTCTGGCACTCGGCACACACCCTGCGTCTCGCTAACAAACACAGTCACACTCACACGCACACACACACACAAAATACACAGCTAATTCCTTCCACACCCTGTCTGAGTGTATGCCCAGGGCACTATCTCAGCTTGTTAGATGGCTTGGTGAGTCAGAAACACACACACACACACACATTCACACACACACACAAACACACCTCCATATCCCAGCATCAGCGCCAGTGTCATGTTTGGCCTGATGATGCCGGAGCGAAGAACACACCTGTCTACAATTCATGTGTGAGAGGGAGAGTGTGAATGTGTGTGTTTGTGCATCTCAGGGCCCATATGCTTGTTTGGCAATCTCCATTTCCTAGAGCTATTGTTCCTGATTTTTGTCCATCTGCCGTTATGACTATTCTGGTATGTCGTGGAGTCGTCAGACAACACGCTATGTGCCATACTGCAAGTGCCTGTGTGTGTGTGTGGACATAATGTTAGTGTATGTGCCTGGATGAATCAAGACGTTACTTTTGCAGTTGCTGTTGTTTGGTAACTTAGGTGCATTATGGTCATTAATGAATGATTGACAGTTCATGCCGACCAGATCCATGTGGAACAGCTCAGTATGGGTGAACAGGTTGGAGCTTCATCACTGCTTTCCACTTGTCTGATCCGCTATGATGTTTGTGAATAATAAATCGTCCTTTCTTCTGTTTGTTTTCTGAACTTGCCTCAGTCAGGCAGTCAGCATGTTGCCATGGTTACACAGGTTAAGAAACTTTGTGCTGAAAGCATAAATTTAGAAAAGAGATGAGCAAAACAAACGTCTTGTGCGTAAAGGTTTTGAAATGAAACTATTCCGGTGTATGGTATTTCCTCAGATCACGGCAGCAAACCAGCTTGTAGCAAACTGAATAGAATATATGTGAGTACAAGTCTTAGTATAGAGCTTATTGACTGATGACTGCAGAGAGTCTTTCCGCCATTCATATTTTGAGGTGGTATCTCAGCTAGAGTCCCAGAATCAGAGCATTTTTGAACACACCAGTGAAGTACTTGGTGTCTCTGAGTGTCTGGCAGCTGTGTGTTCTATTCTTCCTTCTGTTTAAAGGCCTTTCTTTGGAGCGGTTATTTATGTGCAGCGCTGATGCAACAACACAAACTGAGTAATCTCATGTAATGTAACTAAAGGAAGCACTGGTCCGGACGCTAGACCTGCTGTTGCTATGCAAGTGTGAAAGGCGGTTAAAGTTGAAGTCATCATAATCTCAATTAAACGTGTTTTACCACTTCAGCGCTCGTACATGCATCTTTTTATAGTCGCAGGTTGGAGCGTTTACAAACAGAGATGAAGCCGAGCTGAACGACAGACAGAAAACATTCAAATGAACGAGTGTGTTTTTCTAATTGACTTCACCGAGTCACTCAGGCTGCTGTTGTCATGGTTGGCTGTGCCTCTTCCCGTAGGTGCTACTGCAAGATCACAGCTGCCCCACTTCCTGTTGCTTTTCATGTCGGGGATCAGAGCGGCCTTTTTGAATGAAAAACACCGTCAATGAAAACGACACCGAATCCCCACGTTTCCCTGCACGCCGAGCGTTTTTACTCCATGATGTAACAAACCAACGATGTGGCTAATACTGTGTTTCAGCTGCAGCCAAGAAGGAAAAATCGTACCAGTCTCACAAATGAAAAGTACACATGGTCGTTATGGCCGAGTAGTACTGAGAACAGTCTCAGGTAGATTTTTTGCAACAGAGAACCGATGATAGATAAGTATAGATTAGACCTTTATTTTTATTTATTTTTTTTATGCATGGAGCAAAACTTCCCCCTCGCCTCCCCGGAGAACTCATTATGAGCTAATGCCGCTCGTCACCCAGCTCTTCTACTCGGGGAGCGTCGAGACTCGTGCTCCCACATCAAAAAGCCGAGCTGTCACCCGTCTGCACAGGCTGAGGAGCTGACGTCTGCACCGCTGCTGGGCCCCAGTGATCGGTGGAACACCATTAAGTGTACACTGTGGATAGAAAGAGGCCAGTCGCAGCTGTGACTGTAATTCAATTTTGCATCCGTGGCAAAGAAAGCAGCAACACACGACCTCACGGTAAATGAGCCGGCCACGTCGCTCCCGTGTTCAACCATGGCTGCAGTCCACAGAGAACATCCACAGAGCTCAGTTCCAATCTGAGAAGCAGCTAATGTTCATCAGCGAAATACAAACGTTCAAAGATCGACTTCAGTGCACGGCCTCAGCTCCTGCTCTCAGACAGGCTTCCCGTCTATTCACTGCATGATCTCACTAGTTCCATAACTACACGTCTGCACCCTGCATTTATAACTTACTCTGCTCATTGTACGGCCCAGCTTCACTTCCGACGCTTAATTAGACATTACCCCTGCAAAACAACCTCCCCCTTCCTCCTTGCCACTTCCTCCCCTCCTTCAGGTTAATCCAAGTAGCACTTTGTAAGAAGTGGAGCGGTAAAGAGGTGTGTTCATTCTCCAATCTGACAGTAAATGTCTATAGTTTCACGTGGCAGCCTCCATCTCATTGTTTGAAAGTGGCAGTTGTGAGTCCATCTGCTCGTCGGGGGGAAACGCCAGCGAACGTGTTTACCAGCTCCACTGTTTGTTTTTGGTTTACACTGTGTGTCGACATGCGAGTGCAGCATGTGCGCATGTGGGGCGACTATCAGCTGGGTTTACAGGATGTTGTCCTCCAATAGTCAAAATGTCAGTGTAGAGAATGTTTACAGGATTTGGTCTCTTTCCTGTGAACTGATTAACACGCATAAACATTAGCATTGGCTAAATCTGCCCATGTGGCCTATTTCCAACTGTACACATATTTATACATCTGCTGCTCGATTGTTGGCTCTATGTGGGAAATCCTCTTGGATTTCTTACACATTATTTTCGTAGCGCTTTGATGTGTGTTTACATGTCGTGTGTTTTTGTGTCTCGTAGCTGCTGGAGTCCACGGACATTAAGGAGGATGCAGTCCTCTGCTGCTCGATGGAGGTTTGTAACACACAACACTGAAACACAGAGACTCTGTATGTGTTCATACTTTTATCAATGATGACAGACACAGAGGATCTTAGACCGAAAAATGGGAATCATAACTTTCTAAAGTTTGTAGGTAACTTATGTAGCCAAGTTATGTCATTCACAATTCTGCTCCCAGTAATAACAATATCCCAAAGCTTGGATGGGTTACGCGATTAATATATTTCCATTATTGAGAGAGATGTAATTATACATTGCAACACCACATAATATGGACACCATCAAAATAATGCAAGAAAATCAGGTACTGTTTCAGTTCACTCAGTTCAAATAATTATCACCTGACAAAACCTAGAATCTAATATTCACTCTCTCATAGTTACAGCAGCAAGAGATTTCATTTTCATTAAAGTGAATCAAAACTATGAAGTCTAAATATAATACCATACATACTGAAAGCCAAGTCAACTTTGCATGTCATTTTATGTACAGTGGCATTTTTCTGTTTGGTATATTAGTTACGTCTGTGTGCAACAGCACATTCAATTGAATTTATTTATACATCCACGTTGAAAGCCAAATACTGAACTCTACGTTTAAATGCCATGGGTGTTTACATCGGTAGAAAACTAATTAGAGAGTGAAATGTGGTTGCGTAGTCTACCGTTTTACATTATCTGGAGGCACAATGCTTTATATCTCTACCACCTCACCGCCATGAATAATAAAGTGGTGCAGGTGAATTTATGTAGAATTATGGATCTCATCGAACTTGGGTCAGTGTGTGAGAGCAGAGTGTTTACCTCGGCCCCACGGAGCCGGCAAATTCAATCCAACTGCTCCAAACTTCACAGAGGTGGAACTGCGCCGACGTATTCTAGGGGCCTACATGACTTTGTGAAGCCGCTCTTTTATTGGTTGAAGAAAACCTGCGTACAACCGACTTTTACACAATAGACATTCGCTCCCACATCAAATGACTCTGCAGTGGAGACATTTTTTATCAGCTGTGATCAGCAGCGCTGGAAACATCTTTATCTTTGCAGTCTAGACACAACGTTGTGACGCCCATTGACCTTTAGGGCACTGGCACATGATTACCCATGACGTTTAGTGTTCTTACAGTTTTTACATAATGCATGAATGTGCTACACTCGCTTTTGTTCCCTTTGTGTCGCTGACGAGACCAGGATATTTAACATGAGGCACTTGGAGGAATAATAAATCTATTCAAAGTCTCTCTCTCTCTCTCTCCAGCTGCAGAGCGCCGGCCGCCTCCTGGAGGAGCAGCTCCCTGAGATGATGACCGAGCTCCTCGCCGCCGTCAGGGACAAGATGCTCTGTCCGGCCGAGTCCCAGCTGACCCGCTCCCTCCTCATGGAGGTCATCGAGCTGCACGCACACCGCTGGAGCCCCCTGGAGGCTCTCACCACCCAGTACTACAACCGCACCATCCAAAAGCTCACCACCACTGCCTAGGGCGCCAGCCGCCGCGGGAGAAGAGGGGGAGACATTTTCCACTTGCGCTACAATCGGCTCTAAACAGGAAGTTAACAACGCGCCGCTCTCGCCGACATAATGCTTACTGACGTGGCTGTTGAGCGAAAGTGAAGTAGGACAGGTGAACACTGCCACAGACAGACGGCACGGCCGACAGGTGGGGGGGCTCAGCCATCCAGCCATCACTGCATGTGGCGTCCAAACAATGACTAGCCTGTCTGATGACGCAGATTTGAGAAAACGCTGGTGGGTAGCTGGCCAGTGGGGGCGTGCTCGGCCACAAAGAGCATGGGGGGGGGGGTTCCCTGTTTGCTGGGGGTTGAGGGAAGGGCCAGACAAGAGAGGGGTTACATGGGGGAGAGGAGGAGAGGGCAGCAGCCTGTCCATAGGGAATAGAGAGATCTGTACCCAAAGATTAATGGTGGGAGGGGGGAGGGGGGCGCATAGTCTGTGTCAGTCCCTTCATTGTGCTCATTTGCTCCGTCACCCACTCCCCCCCCCCCCCCTCCCCCCCCCCCCCCCCCCCCCCCCCCCCTCGGTCTGCATGGCTGATAAAAGGGAGCAGGAGGCAGGGAGTAGACACGGTGCTGTCTGTCTGGGCCGTCTGCCCCGCCAGGCCAGGGAACCAGGTCAAAGGGTCTCGGTGTGCAGCTCCCCCACAGCTCCTCCCCGTCTTTGTCTCCCCCCACTACCACAACACTGCAACCCCCTCCCTCCCTACGCCTCTCCCCTCCCCAGCAGGAAGCCTTTTTGTGGGGATGAGACAGCGGGCCTGCTGGGCTGGGCTGAGGATAAGGATCAGGCTGGCCAGAGTAGGGTGGCAGATGGCTGCTTGAGCCCCTGTGAGACGACACACTCCTAACACCCCCCCCCCCCGGGCTCCTGCTCCCTGAGCGCAACCCGATGTAACCAGGAGAGGCTGCAGAAGCATGGGGGGGTTCAGCATTAGAAAAGAATTAAATCAGACACTGCTGTCTGATCATTCTTTTGTTTTCATCCTACTGGGGAATGTGTCGCTTCTCCTTCAACGGGCCGCGCATGTCCATGCTTTGTTATCCGCATCATTGATATTATTATTATTATTACGATGATGATATTGTTTTTTTTAAATACATTTATTGTTTTTATTGTAATTTCATTTTGAGGTCTTGTTTTTACAATATAATGTATGTATGGAATCTAGCGGTTAGGCCTTATTGCACAGGTGTGATTTGTTTTGCACTGTTTGAAGGTAAATTTGCTTTAAAAGGAAAAACATTCAAAACCGGGAAATCTGTCAAACTGAATCAGTGCTTGTGGTTTTCTGAGAGGAGATGAATCTGGGTTGAGCGTAGTGAGCGGTTTTAGGATATTTTAATGAACTAGTGGCCTTGTCAATTATTCATTTTTGTAGGAACCCTCTTGTTGTGGGGCCTCCGGCGGCATGGGAGCAACTTGACGTTTGTTTCTGTTGCTCAAGAAGAAGAATCGTATTTGAAGAGATAGAAAGAAAAAAAAAAGAACAAGGCGCACAGAGGAAAGCCTTTCTCTTAACGAAGCCATTCTTTGCAGTGGACATTTTGCAAGTGTTGAATATTGACTGTGTTTGAACGAGCAACGACTATTAACCTGTGTGTGTGAAGGCGACGGAAAATAAGAAGAAGCTCGTACTTATTCCAGCTAATGTGTGTTATGATATCGACATACCAGGCCAATCATGTACCATTTGTAAATGGTCTCGATATGTAATCTGCATACTTTATATTTGCAAGTATTTAAAAGAGGTCGGCATGGAAGGGGACTGAGCTACAGGGATGTGACATGGGAAGACTATGGTTTGTAGGAGCCGGCCTTCCCATGCATTCCTACTCGGAGCCACGGCTACATCCAGACTCTGACTATTATGTCCTTTCATTTGAGACATCTGCACTCTAGTGGAGACCAGCCGGAACAAGGTATACACTGCTGATTTGTAAGGTTCCCGTCACATGACGTCCTTCCGTAAAAGGCCAGCTTTAGCCACGGCTGCCACTCGAGCAGCAGCAGCAGCAATAGTCAAATACACGCAATGCTAACAAATTGCTAGCAGCTGGAATGTGGTTAAACTGCGTGGAACAGCAATTCAACGGCATACGCGCACATTGTTCAGCCAACATGACCACACCAGTCAGTGAATGCCGAGTGTGTGCAATTTGCATGAAGACGGATCGGTCACACTGGCGCAGATAAATCTTTTCAAAAAAGAAAACACAATCATATGGATGAAGCCTGGTCCGACGCTTGGGAGTGGCTCTCGCACATCGTTGACATGCACATACTCGGTTCCCATTGGGTCTGTGTGGGCGGCTGCAAGTGTTTTATATGATTTTCTTTGTCTTGCATCAAGAATAAAAAGATCCTGTGTGGTAGAAACACAGCTCAGACCATTAGGAAGATTTAGGCTCATACAGCTTGTTGGGAGGTTCGGTCTAATTGTCTGTACGTGTGTGCGTCGGCTTAAAGAAGTGAACTGTTGTACCTGTCTTTTTGTTGTCTTTATTTTATGTCTAGGTTTCTATTTAAATTATATTTAGCTCATTTATATATAAATATATACTTTTGTTTTGGTGGGTTTTCTGAGACATCTGGAACAGTTGTGATACCTTGCTTGCTGGCAAGTGTGTAAGTTTGGTATTACCTTGTTTTAGTTTGTGAAAACAAAGAAAACCCCATTGGCCAGTTTCCATTATGCAAGTATTGGCTCTCTCTCTCTCTCTCTCTCACGCAGCAGATGGGTGCAGGTGGGGATCGCCCTGCCCCCCCACCCCCACCCCACCCATCACCCTCCCTATCTGTGGCGCTGGAACTCCCCCCCCCGCGCGCGCGCGCCCTTAGACCCCTCTGCCGGGGTCACGTGACTCACCCGACGATTGAATGAGATGTACCTTCATTTGCATACTCTCATGAATATTGACTTCAAATGTTAAGCAAACACACACAAGCCTCCGGTCCATGCACAAACAAGTAAGAGAGTGGGTCATCTTGTTTGTTTTGTTTTTCTAAGCAACAGAAAAATAAACTAACAAGGAAACATTAAGACGTGACACAACAAACCGTTTCCTGTTTTCATTTAGTCTGTCTGATCTGCAGAGTCGCACAAGAGTCCATGTGTTATAGTAACTATTCTGACATCACAAGAGAAAACACACACACACACACACACACACAGTGCTTCCCGTGCCTTTAGCTGAGGGACTGCGTAACGGCAGGCACCACAGTGGGTTGTTATACCACCGACTCATACATGTGCACAGTGGAGCGCTTCATTTACATGTCTTCGCCTTTACATCGTCACACATTAAACAGACCACACTTCACAACTTTCACAGCAGCGCGCATATGCGTGCGTGTGTGTGTGTGTGCTGCAGTGCGTCCTTGGCCACTGATTTGCCTTTGGTTCGCTCTGACACATGCCTCAGGCTCCCTGACTACGGGCATCCCAACGGGGGAGCCTCAATGCCGAGGTTCCCTCCCCGCTGACGACCCCCGTCCCCACAAAACTACAGGACGTCCTTCAGCACTCGTCCACATCGATCAGTCTGAATATTCCAACGCGTCAACGGCGAGAGAGGGAGACTTCTTCAAATTTGCCACCGACACCGCCAGGCGCCTTTGTTTTCTTCTGCGCCCCTCGCGTCCTTGACGAAGACGGGATTTACGACGACGCGCGGGTTTCATTTGGAATCGCAACACGTGTGCGCGCTCGTCTTTTTTTAACGCAACACAAACGCGCCTGCCGGGGAAGAGGTGATGGTACGGTACCGGACCGAGAGTGAGAGCGAGAGCGAGAAAATGTATGCAGCCGCAGCAGCGAGACTGAATAGGAGGAGATGATTCGACACCAAGTGAAAGAAATGGAGGAGATTGGGGAGAGGAAACAAACACACACACACACACACAGTATATGGAGATGGCGGCGTGTTGGGACAGTATGGGGGAGCCTATCGAGGAATGAATGTAAATGGCAGGAGAGAGACAGACGCAGGCCTGGCTGTCAATTAGCATCATGGTTAATTTGGCTGTGCAGTGAAAACAGACAGTTGAACAGACATGTTCCAGCCCTCAGGGACACAGTCTTATGGGCTGCCTATGTTGGAGCCTACACAGATTAATACACTA